>LGRX02009460.1:0-19606 GCA_001247695.2 Cymbomonas tetramitiformis | reverse complement strand
TTGAAGCCCGAGTGTATTGTAAATAAAAATTAAAACGTACCCAGTGTGCGGTAGAAATGAGTAAGGTCACCATGAATGACTGCGTTAATAGTATAATTCAGGAGCGGGGGGGGGGTCTGGTCCGGTTACCCCCCCTATCTACTCAGCCCGAAAGACACCTGTAATTTGGACAATAATAACATGTAGGTTTTCGAGGCATGCAAATCATTAATGGGCCTATCACATAGTCCTTAAATTGACACCGTTGGTGGAAAATGCGTTACCCAATCTCATCTAAAAGGTGAATCCAATCGCGACTTTAACCAAAACTACGCTCCAATGAAAATGCTAAAAAAACAAAATTAATGGGGGAGGGAGGGGGAGGGGGAGGGGGGAGGGGGGGTGTGAGGGTGGGGGGAGGGTGGGGGGAGGGGGGGGGGTGGGGGGAGGGTGGGGGAGGGGGAGGGGGGTGGGGGGGAGGGAGGGGGGAGGTGGGGGGTGGGGGGGTTGGGGGTATTGGGTTGTTTTACGTTCGTTCACGAAGATTCGGGATTATTTTTTCCCCACCTGTACGTTTACGTACCCCCTATATTCAGTTTCACTTTATGTCTCGCGCCCTCGATCGTAAGTTACATCGTTATAATTAAATATGGAATTTCGTTGCACTACACATCTTTAATATGGAATGTCATTACATCACAAAAAATCAATATGGAATGTCGGTCGAAATAGTAAACTACATAACAAATTTAATTGGAATGATCTGGAACCGTCGTCCGAAAGCATTCCAATTAAATTTGTTATGTAGTTTACTATTTCGACCGATGTAAAGTAGATTACAAATTTGATTGGAACTTATTCGGGTGATGTTCGATAACATTCCAATTAAAATTGTAATGTAGTTTACTATTTTGACCGACATTCCATATCGATTTTTTCTAATGAAATATACGATTACTTGTGGCCTTCATATTTTTATATAAATCGAAAGCGTCTATGCATCGACTGTGCATCTGAATTATATAAATTATATTCAGATTCACTTTATGTCTCGCGCCCTCGATTATATTTTGCAGTCGATTAAATCGAACGTCGCAGATTATAAATCGAAAACGTCTATGCATCGCCTGTGCATCTGAATTATATAAATTATATAAATTATAGGGGGTACGTGAACGTACAGGTGGGGAAAAATCAATTTCCAAAATTGATTGTGGCGTTGCGAGTAGGAGTTCTGACTTCTGTGGCATTCGCATTGCATGGCATAGCATGGCATGGCATGCGCCTTATGGCGTTGGCGTTCGAAGTCCAAGTCGAACATCAACCGACCGCGCGCTGCTCCCGCTTCGCGTCGCGGAGGCTTCGCCCCCGCTCCGCTCGCGCTCGCGCGCTCCGATCGATTAACGGAGGGGGGGACAGAAGGGGAGGCGTCGTCTCTCGGAGACCCTCGAGCTATTACCGAACGATCGCAACGAATTGAACGTCATCGAATATTTTAAGTTCTGACCAATCAAATAACGATAATAATATAATTTATTACCTTGTTCTCGCCTAAATTTTAATATAAATCTCAATGGCACGTATTGAATTATAAAAGAAAAACGTGTATGAAACACTTTCAAGGCAATCCATAATTTCGTTTACAGTTATTACTACAAGATTTTAGACGACTTTTCTAATGTCATAATTTTTGTGAATAATCACCCTTCGTCTCCTTTTATTTCTTAGACTTCGTCAACTGGGGGGGCTCCATCCCCCTACACTATCCCATTACTACAAGGCGTGAGGCCTCGACTGTTTTTTTTTTATAAAGATATCGCCAAGTGGGGGGCTCCCCCACACCCCCCCCTTACTACAAACTATTTTCAAGACTTCGCCCAATAGGGGGGTTTGCCCCCCCACAACCCCCCATTTTTTCGGAATATTTTAAAACTTCGCCCAGTGGGGGGGGGCTCCGTGTCCCCACATCCGCCTATTACTAAAAAAAAATTAGACTTCGCCCAGTGTGGGGGCTCCGTCCCCCCACCCTCCCTAATAGCTGGTTTCTACGAAATCAAACCTCTAGAAATTTATATACAAAAGTGTTAAGGGCTTAGCTACCGGTGGCCGTCGATTTAAAGTATTAACACCGATCCCCCCCTCGATCCTCGCCAAAAAGAATTATCTCCGTCAGATCGATGGTCGCCGATCGACAGTCAAGGGTTCGAACAAAGGTTTAAGGGTAGGGTGCACAGTTATTTGGGGCTATTTAATTTTCATTACAATTCCCATATTTTATGGGAACTGAAAGTCAATATCGCGGGAAAATTCAAAATAAATAGTTATAAGTTTTCCCTTGATATGTTCTATATTTAGAAAATTACTTTCGAAGTAGGAGCATATGAATCCGATGTCCATAAAAAAGTGTAGGACTAGTTTTTGAGATATAAATGTTCTAAGGGAGGTGGGTCGAAAATTATATACTCACCCCCATTAGAACATTTATATCTCAAAAACTAGTCCTACACTTTTTTATGGACATCGGATTCATATGCTCCTACTTCGAAAGTAATTTTCTAAATATAGAACATATCAAGGGAAAATTTATAACTATTTATTTTGAATTTTCCCGCGATATTGACTTTCAGTTCCCATAAAATATGGGAATTGTAATGAAAATTAAATAGCCCCAAATAACTGTGCACCCTACCCTTAACTCATATTTTATTCGGTTTACCTCATATTTTATATTTTATATTATAATATTAATTATTCAGACGACATTCTGTCGATATATTTATAAATATATGTAAATATATATACAAACATATCTGCGATTGAAATTTTGTTTGCAGCTTTCATCTCAACGACGCAAATTTATTTCATCCACCAGCGTCACGCAAAAGAGCGTCACGCAAAAGAGCGTCACGCAAAAGAGCGTCACGCAAAAGAGCGTCACGCAAAAGAGCGTCACGCAAAAGAGCGTCACGCAAAGCTAGGCTATAAACTACTACACTATACGTCTCCCAAAGCTAGGCTGTAAACCACTACACTAATACGTCTCCCAAAAGAGCGTGACGCAAAGCAATGTTCGTTCTGTAATAGCTGGTTTTTGCGAAATCAAACCTCTAAAAATTATATCAATGTCGACCACATCCATATATTTATGCTCTTTATCTATCTATTATAAACAATATTAATTATTAATATTTAAAATATTATACTGAACGCTGAACGCTAACGTGATACCGTGAGAATATATAATACTGAACGCCGAAATGAAGTCTCTAAATAAAAAGAGCGTGAGCGCGAGTCTCTAAAAACTTATACGCAACAAAACATATCCACGATGGACATTTTGTTAGCAGCTTTCATCTCAACGACGCAAATTGAAAGTAACCTCCCAAAAATCGTCACGCTAAGCTAGGCTATAAACTACTACACTATACGTCTCCCAAAGCTAGGCTATAAACTACTACACTAATACGTCACGCAAACGAGCGTCACGCAAAGCAATGTTCGTTCTGTAATAGCTGGTTTCTGCGAAATCAAACCTCTAAAAATTTATAGGGGGTACGTGAACGTACAGGTGGGGAAAAATCAATTTCCAAAATTGTTTGTGGTTGCGAGTAGGAGTTCTGACTTATGTGGCATTCGTATTGCATGGCATACCATGGATCACTTAAATTGTAGAATGTTTCTACCGAAAAATAGATGTCGTAGATTTTACCAACCTTGACATGGTCCATTAATGGACTCGGGTCGTCCCTGGTGGACCCAACAAGAGCTTTTCAGCCCGAACATATAAGGAGAGAGCCTTGACCTTACTCTCAAGGTATGCCATCACCCTCAAATGATCCTGGGTGAGGTCCTCTCCATTTTCGGACCTGGCTTTAATGGTTGCAAACCATGTTTTTTCGAACTTGATAGGTGCGGACATGTTTATCTGGATAGAGTTGCTGTGGTTTGTATTGTCAATAATGGTTTAAGCAAAGAGTCGTTGAACAATTTGTAGGTTGCTACAAGGAAGTAAGTTCAATCTATAGTATCAAATAGATTTGGTAACTGTGTCCATAATGTTGACAAATGTCATTGTGTAAGTACATGAGCGGCGGCAATTGCATTATTCGTTTGACATGTGTCATTAAAATTTAAATGTTCAACATGTAGAAGAACCAATAACATGAAAGATTGGTAATAGTATAGATTTTTCCAGATAGGAGTTCTTCAAACTTTAATAGCTGGCATGTTTGCGAATGTTTTTTGGAAATTGTATTCATAATCTGACAATATCATTGTGTCAACGATACGACCGCAAAATGGCGGCATTCATATCATTTTGACATGTGTCATTGATACTTAGGTGTCAACACTTAGATCGACCAATAAAATAGAAGATTGAACATCACAGTGTCCAAATATCTACAAATCAAAATTCGGTATTTGCAACCAATAGTGTTATTTGAAGCATAGTAGCAAATATTTTGAAATTTGATGTCGCTCAACCCCCTTCGTCGAGCCGGCCTCAGCCAACCCCGCAGTGGGCGACGGGATGAGCCACGACGGGGGCGCGGAAGCCCAATCTCGCCCTCAAAATTAAAAGGCCAAATCACCTACGAGGCTCAAACATCCCAGTTGATCCAATTTCAAAGATCCAATTTCAAAGAATAAAATTAATAGATAGTAAGTTGTCGATTCCCCTACGGCTCACGGCCACCACAGTGGGGGGGGGCTTCGCCCTCCCCCCCAAAAAAATGTGGGAAGCAACTTGATTTCCATCGGACTCGGCCAGCCCATACAACTGACGTTCATGACAATGTCATCAACTTTCATTGTCGAAGCTCTCAGCTCAACGGTTTTCGGACTGCGTTTCAGTCATGTCATGTCATACGTTTTTATATCAATGTCGACCACATCCATATATTTATGCTCTTCATCTATTATAAACAATATTAATTATTAATATTTAAAATATTATACTGAACGCTGAACGCTAACGTGATACCGTGAAAATATAATACTGAACGCTAACGTGACACCGTGAATTTGAATAAAATTAAATATTGACCATAAACGAAATGAAGGCTCTAAATAAAAAGCGCGTGAGCGCGAAAAGCGTGACAGAAAAAAGGTGACAGAAAAAGCGTGACACAAATCAGTGCTCGTTTGGACGGAATACCTGGTCGCAACGAAATGAAGTCTCTAAATAAAAAGAGCGTGAGCGCGAGTCTCTAAAAATTTATACGCAACAAAACATATCCACGATGGACATTTTGTTAGCAGCTTTCATCTCAACGACGCAAATTGAAAGTGACCTCCCAAAAAGCGTCACGCAAAGCTAGGCTATAAACTACTACACTATACGTCTCCCAAAGCTAGGCTATAAACTACTACACTAATACGTCACGCAAAAGAGCGTCACGCAAAGCAATGTTCGTTCTGTAATAGCTGGTTTCTGCGAAATCAAACCTCTAAAAATTTATAGGGGGTACGTGAACGTACAGGTGGGGAAAAATCCAAATTCCTCAATTCTAAATTTTGCATTGTTACCGTCAAATTGTGAGTGAACGCAGAGGTGCAAAAGGAATGTTGTGAAGTATTGAATAACAAATGTTTAGAAAAGCAAGTGGCATCGGCAATGAACACAAGGGTATTAATTGGGATACTTACGGAATCAAGATATTGCTATGTTGTCCAACCATATTGACAACTGTTAATATAAAGGTCAGGGTGAATATAATTTGGAAGCATAATTGGAATGTAATGTGTTTAATTAAAGCAAAGTACCAAATAAAGGAATAGTATAGTTGTAATCTCAAATTTAAGGGCACATTAACAACAACAAGCAAGATAAATAGTTGGGACATTTGAAGCATTCACCAATGGGAATATCGTTAATGTCAAGGCTAGGATTTGGAAATTAAGGTTACTTTATTAAGAAAATACTCCGGTGAGATTTGAGGGTTGGCAATACAGCCAGTAAAACTAAAATGTTATATCTATTTACTACAGGTCATTAAGATATCGAATGCAATATCGAAATTTAATAAATAATAAGCCGTCGATTCCCCTACGGGTCACGGCCACCCCTGTGGGGGGGAGGGGGGCTTTCTTACACACTTCTAAAAATGTGAGAAGCAAACTCTTGCTTTCCATCGGAGTTCGGCCACCCCATACAATACAGACGTTCATGGTCGACTCCGGTCATGGCTATTCTCTGGGGAGTCCCCCCACACCCCCCAAAAATGTGGAAGCAGCTTGATTTTCATCGCGATACGGGCTCGACCAGCCCATACTGTACAGCTGACGTTCATGACATCGTCATCAACTTTCATTCTCGAAGCTTTACGCTTTACAGACTGCGTCTCATGTCATGTCATACGTCTAACGTCTTATTTGTCAATGTCCAGTCGACCACATCCAAATATTTATACCGTCAATAAAGTCTTCGTCTTATTTTAAAATTAAATAAGTCATATTAAATATAATACTGCAGTGTTAAGTTATACAGTGCTAAGTTATATTTATAATCACCAGTCGTGACACTGTGCAATTCCAATAAAATTAAAAATATATATATTATAATTATATTGACCAATTAAATATAAAGAGGCTTTGTATTGAATATTTTAAATATTCAATATATATACTGCCGCGTGCGACACATACTTATCCACGACACACGAATCGTTTCGCAGTTTTCATCTACGACGCTAAAGTGCGTAACAAGGGTTAAATTGAGTGGGTGTAACGCGTCTCGCTCGAAAAGCGTGACGCTCGAAAAGCGTGACGCTCGAAAAGCGTGACGCTCGAAAAGCGTGACACAAAGCAGTGTTCGTTTTGGAATAGCTGGTTTTCGGCGAAATGAACCTTTAAAAATTTATAGGGGGTACGTGAACGTACAGGTGGGGAAAAATCCAAATTCCTCAATTCTAAATTTTGCATTGTTACCATCAAATTGTGAGTGAACGCGGAGGTGCAAAAGGAATGTTGTGAAGTATTGAATAACAACGGTTTAGAAAAGCAAGTGGCATCGGAAATGAACACAAGGGTATTAATTGGGATACTTACGGAATCAAGATATTGCTATGTTGTCCAACCATATCGACAACTGTTATAAAGGTCAGGTGAATATAATTTGGAAGCATAATTGGAATGTAATGTGTTTAATTAAAGCAAAGTACCAAATAAAGGAATAGTATAGTTGTAATCTCAAATTTAAGGGCACATTAACAACAACAAGCAAGATAAATAGTTGGGACATTTGAAGCATTCACCAATTGGCATATTTAATGTCAAGGCTAGGACTTGGAAATTAAGGGTACTTTGTTAAGAAAATACTCCGGTGAGATTTGAGGGTTGGCAATGCAGCCAGTAAAACTAAAATGTTATATCTATTTACTACAGGTCATTAAGATATCGAATGCAGGATTCCTCCGTTGACACCCTTTTCTCGCAACTTTCGGAGAGCGGGAGGAATGTCTGTTTGAAGATGTGGGAACTCCTGGATCTTTGCATCCAATGATGTGATAGCAAGTCTTCTGACCCTCAGCTCTTCAAGACGAAGTGATTTCAGGAAGTTATCCTGATCGATTGCATGTCCGCCGAAGTGAGGTCCAAAGAGAGGATTGTTGTGTTTGTCAGTACGAAACGACTTGAAAAAAGGCAGTGCACTACTGCTAGGTATGCCTGACATGTTTGAACCTGCCAATCGGTATGATACAATCTGATTTTGTAGGATGTGAGTGAGGTTGCCATCCCTCCAGATTACAGCATACAATTCCTCGTCGACGACACGCTTGAGGTCAAGACTATCTCTGAGGGCTCTGGCTTTCTGAATTGTTGAAAGCTTAGAGAACGGTATGACCACACCAAAAGCCGGAATGTCTCTGGCGCCACCTGTAAACCAAAGGAGCAAAATAGAAGGGTATCAAGGTAACATGGTTAATGTGATGTCAAGGATGGGAATTATTAGATGGACACAAATCACAAACCAAAAATAACAAACTTTGAGTTATCAAACATATACTTTGAGAAAACTCTGATTTCATCAATTATTCATGTATCAATCGATGTGATTGGCCAAACAAATATGTTTCATTTTGAACCAAAGATGGAGCGACATTGTTCATCTTTCAAATCTCAAGCTGATTTCATAGTAATATGTTGTCAATTGCAATTGGTGAACAAACAAATCAATCAAATTGTGTTGTACTATTCAAATCTCAAGATAGTTGTGATTCATTGTTTAAATATTCGATCATATTTGATCATTGATTGGTTGTAAGTTTTGATGTGAAATTTGTTCTAGATATCGTGAGTGGTCTATGGTTAAAAGACACTGAGAGGCCCACATGTGGACAGAGGGAAGTGGTTGTAATGTGGTCGCAGTGTAAGGCGGGTCGCGGGGAGGGGGTGGTCGTTAGGGGTGTGACAAGGAATAGTGGGGGACTTATTGGTATGGGGTTGATACAACGTATGTCAGAACAAAGAAAGAAAATGATGGATCGTGACTATGATAAACCGGGTGACCAAATAAACACGGTGACGTGCGGTAAGCGGTTAACTAGATCGCGGCGGTTACAAGATATCGTTCGTGCACCCAAGTCCCACCCAATAAAGAGAATAAAATTTAATAACGATAATAAGCCGTCGATTCCCCTACGGGTCACGGCCACCCCTGTGGGGGGGAGGGGGTTTTCCCCACACCCCCAAAAAATGTGAGAAGCGGCTTGCTTTCCATCGTAGTTCGGCCAGCCCATACAGCTGACGTTCATGGTCGATTCCCCTACGGGTCGACACCCAGTGAAGTCCCCCCACCCCCAAAAAAAAATGTAGAAGCAGCTTGTTTTTCATCGCGATACGGGCTCGGCCAGCCCATACAGTACTTGTACAGCTGACGTTCATTTCATTGTCATCAACTTTCATTCTCGAAGCTTTACGCTTGACAGACTGCGTCTCATGTCATGTCATACGTCTAACGCCTTATGTGTCAATGTCCAGTCGACCACATCCAAATATTTATACCGTCAATTAAGTCTTCGTCCCTTTTTAAAATTAAATAAGTCATATTAAAAATAATACTACAGTGTTAAGTTATACAGCTAAGTTATATTTATAATCAACAGTCGTGACACTGTGCAATTCCAATAAAATTAAAAATATATATATTATAATTATATTGACCAATTAAATATAAAGAGGCTTTGTATTGAATATTCTAAATATCAAATTATATACTGCTCGTGCGACCATACAGTGGGTGGAACCCTATATGCACGAGAACCCTATATGCAAACGCCGCATTTTATAACAAATCGCATATTTAACGAGTCGCAAATTGCGAATATTTCGGTGAAATCATGATATAATCGTGGGGACACTGGGAATTATGGATATAAATATTCATGTTAACATTATATTCGTTATCCCCATGTATGCGCCATACCATCACGAAGAAGCTCCCCAAAATAGCGCGGGATTTTAATAAATAGCGTGCAAACGCGTGATATATTCGATAGGAGGGGTAAACGACAGAATCGTGAAAGAAAACAGAAAACCGATCTAATGAGACGTGCAAGAAACATAAATGCACTAAGTCGACTGCGTCAGCAGACGATTTCGCGGTCCAGATGGGCCGATGCTGCCATCGGACGATTTTCTGATCGTGTACCTGCTAAATGCACTTTTGTTTGAAAACATGCAAAAACAGTCTGATTTTATCGAGTTTCGATGCGGATTCCCCATTGTTTTTTCATTACAGCGATCTTGATATTCCGAATTGGCGTCGCGGAGCCAGCGCGAACAGTGAAACACCCCCAGATTTATACATTGGGACCATCAAAGATCTCGTTTGGATACGTCGTTTGGGTGATATGGCGTATCGATGACGTCTACAACCCTCTTTGCATATAGGGTTCCACCTCTGAGCACACCCATATCCAATCGCGCATGAAAATTTGTGGCTTAGTATATAAATGTCATGATTTTGTATATAAATAACTCAAGCCAACTCACTTCCGAATATAAATTATATACTCCGCGATCGTATCGCGCGCGCGATCGATCGCGCGCGCGATATCGCGCGAGCTTGCATATAGGGTTCCACCCACTGTAATTATCATGACACACGAATCGTTTTGCAGTTTTCATCTACGACGCTAAAGTGCGTAACAGGGGTTAAATTGAGTGGGTGTAACGCGTGACGCTCGAAAAGCGTGACGCTCGAAAAGCGTCACGCTCGAAAAGCGTGACACTCGAAAAGCGTGACGCTCGAAAAGCGTGACACAAAGCAGTGTTCGTTTTGGAATAGCTGGTTTTCGGCGAAATGAACCTTTAAAAATTTATACACAAAAGCGTGACATAAAAAACCGGATTTTTCAAAGAGGGGGACAATCTAAAGATTTTTCCCCAATACGCAAAAAAACATATCCACGATTGAAATTTTGTTAGCAGCTTTCATCTCAACGACGCAAATTGAAAGTCGTGACGCAAAAAGCGTCACGCAAAAGAACGTGACGCAAAGCAATGTTCGAAATCAAACCTCTAAAAAATTATACGCAAATTTGTGACGTCATAAAACGGACTTTTTCAAAGAGGGGGACAATCTAAAGATTTTTCCCCAATACACAAAAGCGTGACATAAAAAACCGGATTTTTCAAAGAGAGGGACAATCTAAAGATTTTTCCCCAATACCCCTTCCCTTGCGGTTGGGATCAACAGTTGCAAGTTGGTGCGATCGCAACTACGATCAACAGACAAGACGAAGAGTCCACTTCGTATAAACAACTAACATGCCATTCCTTGTGTACGTTAGCTTATCAAATGCGGCATAACTGTAGAAGTCACAATTTATGCATATCCATGGAACGTTTTGATATATGGGTGTAATATACATTCTACGACAGGGTATGGATATGTGCGAATCATAACCAGAACGTGAGCGAGACGCAGTCCAGCTGCACACTCAAGAAAACAACTCGGTTTGAAGGATGTGCGCCAAGGG
The DNA here is from genome assembly GCA_001247695.2 of Cymbomonas tetramitiformis. Classification (NCBI taxonomy): domain Eukaryota; kingdom Viridiplantae; phylum Chlorophyta; class Pyramimonadophyceae; order Pyramimonadales; family Pyramimonadaceae; genus Cymbomonas; species Cymbomonas tetramitiformis. The sequence continues at coordinate 8,642 of LGRX02009460.1, read as the reverse complement.
GCCCTCCTTGATATCACATATGTTAATTTTCACGATATCGCTCCTCTTTCTGCGCCTTTCAGCGGGAGCTGCGCTTGGTGCAGAAGCCAGGTTCCTGGATCCCCTAAAGCAAGGCTGTGACGCTGGAGACTTCTTACGAGCTCGCCAAGATCTTGAAGAGGCTGAAGCACTTATAGTTACTGCACATGCTTTAAAGCGATCCGCTCAATTCGCGTACAATAATCTCGTGGAGAGTTGTTCGACTGCGAGGCAGTTGTACTTAGAAGGTGGGTCCCTTGGAGCTGCGGACATCTGTAAAGGACAGGATGTGTGCCTCGGTGACCGTTTCCGGTACCTTCGGCTCCCTCATAACTAAAAGCCTCCAAATTGTTGGCTCCCAATTAATGAAAGTTGGCACCCGCAAAAAGTGGCTTATTTGCCTCCCATCTTGGCGCTGGTTACTCCCTTCCAAATACCACTCCCTCCCGAACAAGTGACTCATTAGGTTTCAGAGACTGATGCCTTTTGCTCCCATCGGTTTCACTGGCTTTCAGAACAACGGCTTACCGTCATCTTTACCAAAGCATGCAGCTTCGCTGCGAACCAGTCCAGCCGTGTGCTCACCGCGTGCGAGCTCATCGCATGCCGTGCGCTCACCGCGTGCGAGCTCATCGCATGCCGCGTGCTCACGGCGTGCTCAGTCTCAGTCTCCAGCCGTGTGCTCACCGCGTGCAAGCTCATTGCATGCCGTGCGCTCACCGCGTGCGAGCTCATCGCATGCCGTGTGCTCACCGCGTGCGTGCTCATCGCTTGCCGAGTTCCACTGTCGGCACAAGCTGAGAGGACCGACGGGCGTTTGCTGCAGAGCCCACCACATGGGAAAGGTTTAGCACGGTGTTCGATTTCTTCGATCAGGACAGGGACGGTCGCTTGGGCAAGAAGGAGCTAACGCTGCTGGCTGTCATGGGTATGCACGGGACACGCATCTATGGGGAGAATCTTTGGGAGTATCGAAAGGATGACACCAGCAAGACGGTGGCAGACTTGATCGAACGGTTTCTGTTTGAGTTCTATGCTGATTCGTTGGACGATGAGACCTCTGAAGTGGACGATGTGACCTTTGACAAATTCTTTGAAAGTGGCTACGCTAACTATCATGTTCGAGAGAGCATTCCTGGCATAATTAAATATATAAGTTCTGGTGTGTCATAGGCCCTAAATCAGATGCTGCATGAGCACGTAGCAGCACGACCTTGAATCCCGCGGGTTCACCCGCGGGAGGATCGGCAGCGCATGCTTTTCGGTATCTCAGACTAGTGACCGATATCTTCACTCCGCGCTCAGACGTCCCTGGTGAACCAGTCTGCTAGGGCACTCCGATGCGCAGCGTTCATTCAGTGCACTTTGCTTCCGTAGCGGCTTAGTACTGTACATGGAGAGTGAGCACGGATTTGGAGCAGGACTTCAGTCTTTCGGGGTTGAGAGGACAAGGATCAGCGCTGCTAGAGAAAAGCTTGTTGTAGTACTTCTAAACTCTTCTGAGAATCTTGCTTCCGGTTTTCCGGTGTTGCATCAGGGGAAATCGATTTCGAAAAACTGGAGCAGGCGATAGCGCCAGGTATGGTTCCGCATTGCCGGTGAAGAGCACGCAGTGGCGGCTTGTGACTTCGCTTGACACGTGGCGGCTTGTGACTTCGCTTGACACTTTGGCTAGCTCCGCGGGACCAGTGCGGAGCCGCACGTCCACGCAGCATTGCATTCCAGACTGTTCAGACCTCGCCGCACTTCCACGCATCACTTCAATCCAGTTCGACCGTTTGAAGGGCTTGGGCTTGTGTCAGCCTTGGGAGAAGATCAAAAGGCCCGAGCTATCTTCGACAAATTCGATGCCGACGGTGATGGTCGTCTCAACCGCGAGGAAATGATTGCGTTTTTTACGGCGATGAACATTCCTGGTGAACCAGATGTTCTTGTTGACTTATTAATGGGGCCTCCCTCAGATTATAAGGAGCTTAAAGAGATGCAGAAATACGTGAACCAGACCAGCCTGAGTGTGAATGTGCCCCTTGCACTTTTTGAATCCAAAATTGACCGACTTCACGGGGAGATGGGTTCGTTCCACCCTCTCATGCCCACTAGCCAACTAGCAACTTGTATTCCAGATGTGGCTGCAAGGGATGCTTCCCCTCGACCAACATGACCGCTGTGTGAGATCTGCCCGTCCACTGCAGGCGCGAGAATTTCATCTCGCCATCTAGAGCTTACAACACCTTGAAGCATCTCGATCCATACCGTTGAGATCTCATTGAATATCCTCTTTGCATCTCAATCCGAATTGTGAAGAGTTGGTTAAATGTCAGCCAAGCATCTCAATTCGTACTTTTGAGACCTGATTACGTTCCCACTCAGCATCTCATCCCAGACCTTCGAGACCTCACTGTATGTTCATGTCCACACAACTGCTGACACCTTGTTTCATTAGCATCTCACTGTCTCAACCACGTCAACCAGCCACTCGATTGACATACAATGAGGTCTCAACCATGTCACCTCACTGTATGTCAACTCAGCATCTCAAGCCTTACCGTTGACATTATTCTACAGGTCTGCTCGGCATCTCAGTCCACATTGTGGAACTCTCACTCCACGTCCACTCAGCATATTGATGAAAACCTTTGTACGTCTATTCAGCATTTCCTTACACATGAAGCATTTGCAAGTCTTTGAAGCAGAAGTTTCGAGCAGAAACTGGAAACTGAGCGGGAGACGGACATGCCATTCCTTGAACGACGTTTGTTCTGGAAACATGTGTTGCTGGTTACACTCCTGGCCCTGCCTACACCCCTGCGCCGGGTGTATCATCGATGCCGAGGTCTGGGGAGACAGATTTCATGATGAATGGGACAGAACTCCCCGTGCTCAGCTCCGATACAATCTCAGAACGACTTCCAAACTCCTTACTGTCTACTTCTGCAGCATCTTCACACTCTCTCCGTCGACGCATGCAAAGCTGCGAGGACCACCTCATGACGGCAACGACGGTGGTTGCTGAAGACGCTGACGACGTGGAGCAGGACACCCGTACTGGCCGTGTTTACACTGACAGCTCGGATCTGGAATTCGGGTACGACGCGTACATCGGCGGCTGTCAGGCGGTGGGCATCCGTTTCGCGGACGTGCAGGTACCCCCGGGCAGCAACGGCACCCGGATACAGTCTGCAGAGATGGTGTTCGTGGCGGATGAACCAGGGCCCGACGTGCTCTTCGACCTATGGATCCAGGTGGTGGCCACCGCCGACTGCCCACCCTTCAACGTTACCGACTTTGCGGTTACCTCTCTCGCGACCCTCGACACCCGCGTCACCTGGAGCAGTGCAGCGTGGTCCGTGGGGGCGACGCACCGCACCGTGGACTTCGCCCCGCTTGTGCAGGAGGTGGTGGACATGGACGGCTGGGAAAGCGGAAATGCCTTGTGCGTAGTAGTCACTACTACAGACGATTGCACCCTGGCGCAGCAAACCAACCATTACGAAGCGGAGTCCGCCAACAACCCGCAGGACGATGCGCCCCTGCTCAACATCACCTTTGCAGAAGGCTGTGCCTCGCCGCCCCCACTCTCGCCACCTTTGCCACCCGCCCCGTCCTTCCCGCCAATACCCCCCGCACCCCCTGAGGTCAACGTCACCGCCTACGTGTACAGCACGTGGGCGGGTACCGCGCAGCTAGAAGAAGCACTCGAGAACGAGATGGTGGCGACCATCGTCGTGAGCATCGACGTGGCCCCAGACGCTGCGTTGCCTACCACGACGCACACAGTACTCGTGACTGGCATATGCCATACGCTGACCAACACGAGCGCAGCCTCCGGCGACGGCCGGTGCAAGATCGACGGCGGGAGCCAGCACCGGCTGTTCCACGTCCGGGATGGGTCTCTCACGTTGGAGCAATTACTTGTGACAAATGGATACCATGCGGACGGAGGGGGAGGTGTGTTTGCGGAGGGCGTCTCTGCCGTGCAAATCCTGAACAGCATGATAACTCACTGCAGCACGGATTACCGCGGAGGGGGAGTGCACGCGACGGATGAGGTGACCGTGTTTATCGCCGACACCAGTTTCCAAGTCAACTACGCGAAGGGGGACGGGGGTGCACTCTATGTCCAGGGTGCAGGCTGCGTCCTCGCCGTGGTCGACTGCACCTTCTCTGGGAACACCGCAGACACGGAAGGTGGGATGGGTGGCGCGCTGCACGTGCGTGATGGCGTGCAGGCAACTCTGAATCGCACCCAGTTTCACTCCAACAACGCCACCTGGTGTGGGGTAATGTTTCTCACCTTGCTCGTTCGGACTTCTAATTCATGTCTTGATTGGCAGTTCACGATTTGTGGTGAACGCGACAACCCGATAACCTTGCGTGCCTTCTCCTTCCAGGGATCCTTCTGTGGGCAGTTCGGCAGCACCGTGTCGATCTTCGATAGCACCTTCGACAACGACCTCGTCACATATGAAGGAGGATGGGGCACCGAGTAAGGCCTCGCCGCTTGCGCGCCACTTCAGTACCTTAATCCCGGGAAACGACCTAAGAATTCTCTGATCCTAGGCAGCAAAAGACCACGACATCCGCCGCTGGGGCAGCGCGCCATGGAAAGGCTCAGGGTGTCGGGAAGGGTGCGCTGGTCGCCACCACATACAGTGGAGAAGGCGCAGGGTGTCGGGGAGGGTGCGCTGGTCGGCACCACATACAGTGGAGAAGGCTCAGGGTGTCGGGGAGGGTGCGCTGGTCGCCACCACATACAGTGGAGAAGGCTCAGGGTGTCGGGGAGGGTGCGCTGGTCGCCACCACATACAGTGGAGAAGGCTCAGGGTGTCGGGGAGGGTGCGCTGGTCGCCACCACATTCTTTTAATCGTGCCTGTTTTTTCCCCCCTTCATGTGTGTGCAGCTGCGGGTATCTGTCTCGCGGACGGTGCATTCATAGGCCACGTGGCGCCACGGGCGTTCTGCTTCTCGTTGCAGGTATTTTGGGCATGGAGGAACGGTGTGCTTTTTCGATTCCGGGGTTGCCCTTTTGCAAAATGTGATCTTGATGCGGGCGAAGGCGACCTGGGGCGGTGCCGTATCTATCAAGGGCACGGAGATCACTATGGACATAACCAACACCACAATCGATTCCAGCACCGCCCTCTCCGCGGGTGGTGGCATATTCAAGTCGTCCGGGCTGGGCTTCACACTGAGCTTCAGCACAGTGGTGAACTGCACGGCAACCCAGGGGGGCGCTGTATGGATCACGGGAACGAACTTCGGCCCGTGGGCCATCATCGAAAGTGTAATCATTAGCAATAACTCAGCGGTGTACGACGCGAGCTTCGGGGTGGACGGTGACGCGGGTGGAATCTATGCACAGGATTCGACATCTATTACAATTGTACGGTCACAGATCGAAGATAATGTGGCCGAATGCAGGGGTGGGGGGTTGGTGGTGATGACGAGCAGCATGGTGAGCATGGAAGATACGGTGGTTGCGAGGAACGGAGGATTCCAGGGGGGTGGGTTGTTTGCCGGGGGCACATGCACGCTGAGCCTGGTGCACTGCATAGTGGAGGGCAATGCTGGAGGAGCTGGCGGAGGGGGATTATACGGGGAGCCTGGGTCACGCATCGAAATGAGCGCGGGCAGCGAAGTGATCCTGAACTCAGCGCGCGATGGAGGGGGAGTGGTGAGCAGCAACATTAGCGTCGATAGCGTCAACATCTCGCACAACTTGGCATATCGATCAGGAGGTGAGGGCCTTTACGGTGAACGATCTGCTTTGAACGCCGCCTGGGGTATTGGTCAGTGAAGACAGGTCAATGAAATAAAGTCGCCATGCGACAGGTGATCGAAGGGCTTTGGAGACCTGTGTGTCCAGCACATTAAGTCGTAGTGTAACGCCCTGCGCCACGGAATGATTATGTCGCAGTGTAACGCCATGCGCCACGGAATGGTTGAGTCGTAGTGTAACGCCCTGCGCTCTGGAATGGTTGAGTCGTAGTGTAACGCCCTGCGCCTGGAATGGCTGAGTTGTAGTGTAACGCCCCGCGCCACGGAATGGGTGAGTCATAGTGTAACACCCTGCGCCACGGAATGGGTGAGTCTTAGTGTAACGCCCTGCGCCATGGAGTGGTTGAGTCGTAATGTAACGCTCTGGGCCACGGAATGGTTGAGTCGTAGTGTAACGCCCTGCACCACGGTGTGCTTTAGTTGTAGTGTAATGCCCCGCGCCACGGAGTGCTTTAATCGTGGTGTAACGGCCTGCGCCGCGGAAAGGTTGAGTTGTAATGCAACGCCCTGCGCCACGGAATGGCTGAGTCGTAGTGTAACGCCCTGCGCCACGGAGTGGTTGAGTCATAGTGTAACACCATGCGCCACGGAGTGGTTAAGTCATAATGTTATGCCCTGCGCCATGGAGTGGTTGATTCGTAGTGTAACGCCCTGCGTCACGGAGTGGTTGAGTCGTAGTGTAACGCCCTGCGCTCTGGAATGGTTGAGTCGTAGTGTAACGCCCTGCGCTCTGGAATGGCTGAGTTGTAGTGTAACGCCCCGCGCCACGGAATGGGTGAGTCATAGTGTAACACCCTGCGCCACGGAATGGGTGAGTCTTAGTGTAACGCCCTGCGCCATGGAGTGGTTGAGTCGTAATGTAACGCTCTGGGCCACGGAATGGTTGAGTCGTAGTGTAACGCCCTGCACCACGGTGTGCTTTAGTTGTAGTGTAATGCCCCGCGCCACGGAGTGCTTTAATCGTGGTGTAACGGCCTGCGCCGCGGAAAGGTTGAGTTGTAATGCAACGCCCTGCGCCACGGAATGGCTGAGTCGTAGTGTAACGCCCTGCGCCACGGAGTGGATGAGTCATAGTGTAACACCATGCGCCACGGAGTGGTTAAGTCATAATGTAACGCCCTGCGCCATGGAGTGGTTGATTCGTAGTGTAACGCCCTGCGTCACGGAGTGGTTGAGTCGTAGTGTAACGCCCTGCGCCACGGAGTCATTGAGTCATAATGTAGCGCCCTGCGCCACGGAGTCATTGAGTCATAATGTAGCGCCCTGCGCCACGGAGTCATTGAGTCATAATGTAATGCGCTGCGCCATGGAGTGGTTGAGTCGTAGTGTAACGCAGTTTTTCAAAGGAGTCCCATCCTGTGTTGATTCAAACAGTGAGAATGAGATTTAATGGGACTGGCCGGTGAGCCACTTAGGAGGCGAAAGGGGGCTCCCAGGCGGTGTATACGGACACACTTTTGCCGAGGTCCTGCACAGCGTCCTGCTCTTCAACGAGGCGGAAAATGGAGGAGGCATCTTCTTCTACAACAGCCAGCCGTTGACGCAGGGTGAACTTCATGTGGAGAACAGCTTGATCAGCAACAACGCGGCCTCGTCCATGGGCGCAGGAGTCTACGGTGGCAGTGACACGTGCGCGAGGTTGCTGCTGGTCGCGGTGATCGAAAACGGCGCTGGGCAATTCGGAGGTGCCTCTCTGGCCTTGCCCAAGCTCGCGCAGGCTTCTGACCCCCTGAAGTGAACATTGGTCACTGCCATCAAGGCAGTGAGGTGCAGAGGCCGGCGGGCAGCAAGTTTTGCCGCGAGTGCTGTATGCGCATAAGAGGTGGCGGCAACGGGCTTTGAGGCCGCGGGCGGGGCGGTGCACAAGGTGGCGCATACTTCAACTTCGAGAGCGAGGCAGCGGCCAGCATGTCGCTGGTGGGAAGTAACTCTGCACAGAATGGAGGTGACTCTTGCTCAGCCGCATCTGCTCGCGCCGTGACGCGCACTCTGCGACCTCGGTGCACATGCCCGGTTACCCTCCTCCGCACTCCCTCCTCGCCCACAAAGTGCTTGAGGCGCTTGTGTGGAGCACGGCGGCAGCCTGCACGGTTGTATACATTTGATATGAGATTGGCATGTGAGAGCACACACACACCCACACTGGTGAGCTCCGGAGAATCCGGACAGGTGTCCCGAAGTGTGTGCGCTGAATCCTTTGATCCCCGGTGTGGGTACATAGTGCAGTCTCCTGTGGCTACGGGGTGCCAAAGGAGTCGCAAGGATAAGCATACACACACACACACAATCTGTGGCTACGGGGTGTCAAAGGAGTCGGTCCAAGGATAAGCACACACCCACTCTGCGGTCGCGGGTGCGGGTGTGAGTGCGGGTGTGAGTGCGGTTGCGAGTCGGTTGTGGGTGTGATGCGGTTGCGCGGTTGCTTGAGTGTGGTACATGCGGTTGCGGTTGCGGGTTCGAGTGCGGGCGCGGGTGCGGGTGGCGAGACTGAGGGGGTCAGCGGGGAAGACGGGGCCACTGGAGTGGATGATCTGGCGGGTGGGATGGCAGTGAGCAGCGGAGAGGGCATGGAGGGCCCTCATCTGTAGCTTCGGTTGGAACTGTCGGGGCGTTTGGAGGGGGTAAGCGCTGATCTCGAGAGTGGTGCTGTGGCGGCGGGGCAGGTGGGTGGTGGGGAGGCCGTGGGGATGGCGTCCAAGGGGTAAGGTTAGGAACGGCGACGGTGGGAGCAGAGCGCGAGGCTGATGCAGCGGGTGTGGGAGGGGCAGTAGGGCCATTGAGACCGTTGGGGGGTGCCTCGGGAGGGGCTGGTGGGTCGGCGCAGCTTGGGGGAGGTGGCGGACGG
>LGRX02009457.1:0-30799 GCA_001247695.2 Cymbomonas tetramitiformis | reverse complement strand
GTTCAACGAGTTCTCTCTTTGATACAACGCACAATTGCCACATCTGGAGGGCGTGCGGATGCCGCCGAGGCTTCCAGATCGAGCAAATTTGCGGTACAGCAAAACCGGACGTCCAAAAGCATAGCCAGAATGACTTCAAAAGCTGCTGACCTAGCCGATGAAAGCTGGCGACCCAATCAGGTCATTGTGGACAGTGTGCTTGAGAGGGCCACAAATCCTGAATACGAGAGCCAGTATGGGTTCGAAACTCGGGTACACTTACCCTAAAGCACTGAACCGTTTCCTGCTTTCAAGGCTTGAATATTTCCGTAATTTCCTGTCGTAATTCCACTGCGGCTTTCCTGTGAGGCGTTACTTTTCAACCTGAACTCGCTTGCGGCTTGCACTCGCTAACGCGCGCCTGTTGACCTAAACCACAACGACAGGCCACATCGAATATGTTTGTTGATTGAGAGCTGTAATATCCTTTTACAATGATACGGTATAATGCAGATTGATGGCGTCCCCGTTTACATCGAGGAGGGGTCGCATCTCCGCGAGCATCCCAGAAATGAGAGAGCTTGAGAAATCGCGGGATGCTCGTGAGGGGGGACAGCTTCCTGCTGGATATGAGAGACGAGTCAACAACCCGATAGAGTGTGGCATATGTACGGAGAGCTTCGCCCAGGACGAGATCCGAGTTGGCGCTTGCGATCACGCTTATTGCGTCGGCTGTTGGAAAGGTGTCCTCGATTCCGTGGAGCTGCGCCTGCTGACGACTAATCGACTCACTACTCTTGTGCTCTATTCTTAATTTATCACTTTCACGACTCGTGGCTGCTATCGCTGTACCTCAGCTTTCGTGGGCGTCTCGGAGCGCCCACATTCTCCCCTTGGCGCCCGACGGAGTGGGGATAGCGTGCGCAATGCAACGCGTCCAAGGCAACAGGGTTGGGGCTGCCCGTCGACTGCAAGGCATCGGACTGAGTGAATACACGCGACATTCTTCACGCGCCGCTTCCCTACTGCACATTGAGATGTTTGCCCACAAGGAGATGGGATTGATCGGCAAGTACAGCTTAAGGCTTGGGTGAACGTTACACTTGCCGTTACCTTCGGTGTGCAAGGAGAGGCGGTGGCAAGCTGACAGCTTACACTTCGAGATCGAGAGATGGGTGACCGTCACACTTGCAGGTTGCACTTGGTGGAAGAGGAGATGCAGAGCGCATTCGCAGGTTGTACTTCGCGAATGCTGAGTGAAGGGTGACCGTCACACTCGCAGGTTACATCCGCCAGGCAATGAGAGACGGTTTGGATGCTCTCTCAGTGGGCTGTCCCAACCCCGAGTGCTCCTCGCAGGCGAGTTCTCCCACGCGCCTATCTCAGTATGATCGACACCGCTCCGGCAGCCTCTTTCTGTGCCCGACACCGTGTCACTTTTGCTCAGCGAGCCTCGACCCGTCTGCACAACCTGTGGCCTTGAGCTTTGATCATCGTGCAGTCCCGCCTGCCATGTCCCGGCTCCCATCACTGTACTACCCCTTCCGATTCTCGAGTCAAGCACATCGCTGTTAGGTTCCGTCCTTTGCCGAGCCTTGAGCTGTGCCCGTCGTTGTAAACGCTCGCCTGCCGGGCCGAGAGCTGCACCTATCGCGGTGTCTGCCCCTGCCGGGCCGAGCGCTGCACCTATCGTGGTGTCTGCCCCTGCCGGGCCGAGCGCTGCACCTATCACAATACCCACCCTGCCAAATCTCGAGCTGTGTCCATACTGTAATCGCAGCATAGAGTCGCACTATATCCAACGATGGACAGAGAGCTGCCACGCAGGGCGCTCATCACCCGGCGGAGAGGAGGGCTGCGTAACGCAAGGGACGCCTTCCAAAGGGGGCGCGCGTGTGTGATGGTGGGCGCAGGTGTCAGAAGCGCTGGTGCTGGAGGTGGCAGATGCGGACTGCAGGGTGCGGTACGAGCAGGCAGAGCTGCGCCAGGTCGAAGCGGAGCGCAATAGGGTGCGTGGGCACACCGGGGCGGGATCACGGGGGTGAGTGAGCGGACCTCGGAGCTCACAACATGAGACAGCTGGCAACACATGTGGCACACTGTGGCTAACGGCCACGCATGACGGATCCTTGGCACACTCCCCTGAGGCGCGAGTTGATGGTGCTGCAAAATGCCTGGAGGGGGATGGCTGTTACTTGCGCACCCTTGTTGCTTGTTTCACGAGCTCTAGCTTCAGCGCATCATTGCAGCTGAAGAGAATCTGCGACTCCCACACCCGCCCAAGTGTGTGTGAGTGTGCTTATCCTTGGACCGACTCCTTTGGCACCCCGTAGCCACAGAAGACCGGCTGCACTATGTACCCACGCCGGGGATCAAAGGATTCAGCACACACTTCGGGACACCTATCCGGATTCTCCGGAGCTTACTAGTGAAGAATGGGACCCCCTAAGCCTCACTGAGCCACCCGAGCCCCTCTACATCCGCACCGCCGGCGCACTGCTGCCTTGTGCCTGAAGCCGACTCATCCCTACCCCCGAGCTGCGCGAGCCATATCTCTACCACCAAGCCTACGCGCAGGACCAACACTCTGCTTCCTGAGCCTCACTGGACCACCTGAGCCCCCCTACGACTGTCTTGCCGGCGCACTGTTGCTGTGTCTCTGAAGCCGGCTCACCTCCGCCACTCGAGCCACTTCTTCACCACCAAGCCCACATTCGGGACCACCCCAAGGCCCCCTACACGCCCCAGAGCCTGGTCTCGAGAGAGCTTGCCCACCCACGCCACGCCCAGAATCCCCAAGGGCTGTCCCAAGGGGCTGAGAATGATAAAGTGGGTTGCCCTCATCCAAACTTGCGCATCCGCCACCGACTTGCGCCTGTAGCCCTCTACCCCCAGTACCAACTCCACATGATTGAAGCCCTTGCACGGATTGCCTTGCGAGGAAGCTGCGGTCTTGAGCAATGCGCTCCACACTTGCCCTACAAGTGTCGTGCCGCACGGTTCCTACTTGGGGTCCCATCCCCACAGTCGCCTGTGTGTCCCAAGCCCTCCCGGAGGCCAATAGATCACCATCCGGTTGTCGCCTTCCCGACAGCTGCTCACTGTTAGTTCCGGCACGGCCAGCAACCTCGCCCTGTGGGCACGGAAGCTGATGAGATGCCGTATGCTGCCGTGCAACCTGTTGTAAGTGGTCATCGCTGCCGCCTGCCGGTATGGGCCCCCGGGCTCTGAGGGGGCCTGGTGCATGCTGTCACCCACCGCGTAGCTCTCCCCTGCACATTCTCCCCCCGTCACCCCTCTCATCAACTCCCTCTCTACGCCAAAGAACGCCCCCAAGAAGGCTTGCCACGCACCTGCTTGCCCCCTGCATCAGGCACCCCCTTCCTCAGCCAAGTGTCATTGCATGCCCCCGCTTAGGCCCTTCCACTCTGCAAGCTCCTGAGTCCAGACCTCGCTCCTCCTGGGCCCGGCAACGAAAAGGTCAGTCCCACTCCGCTCAAGATATCCTCGACACTGACGCCGCCAAGCCATTGAGTCTTCGCTGAAAGCCTGCACGCCGTGGCTCTCAGATCAGGCCGGCGGCGCCCCTCCTGACCTCCCATAGTGCTTAGATGCCGCCCAAGCAAGATCCTCCATGCTCTCCAGTAAGCCTGATGCCCCGCGCTCTGCCTCGCCTGCCCCACCGGAAGCCTGCCTCAGACTGCTCATGCTGGGCGGCTCCCCCAGATTCCCGCCCCACCACCCAATCCACCTGGGCGCGGGTATGTCTGCCCCCTCGAACGCCGTCCTCCCACGCCCTGTCCATCAGCGCCAACCTTCTCCACCTCTCCCTCCCCGTCGGGCCGCTCCCCCTGATCCAGGCCCGGGCCCATGCCCCCTCTCACACGCCCTCCGCCAGCCCAGCGCCACCCACCTCTGGCCGGGCACCGCCCCACAGCCCGCCTGATGATCAGCCCTGCGACCCCTCGTGCAAGCGCGAAAGAAAGCAGCCGGATTCACTTCTCCTACCAGCCCATTGCCCCGCCATGCGCCGCCTCTTCGTCCCCGTCCTCGTCTCCGTCGCCGTCCACCTGCTCTCCCCCTTCCGCGTTCTCCTCCATGTACCGCCGCTCCCCGAAGCGCCACTGCGTCTTCCGAAGGAATCCATATGCCGCAGGCCTTAGCCCACCGTACACCTCCACTCCAAAGGGTATAAAGTGATGTGGGCGGACATCCCCGTACGTCGCCACCTTGCTCTCCTCTACCTTCTTCGCCGCCGCCCCGGGGGCCATCATGGCCGCTCCCAGGTGCGCGTCCGACATTGGCCGCGCCGTGGCCACATCAAACAGCACATGCTGGCCCGGTCCCTCCGCATCCAGCACTGTTACATCCGGGCAACAAGTGTGTCCCGGTGGGATCCCGCTCTCCTCCACAATCGGGGCACTCCTCCACCTGGCCAAGGAGGGGCTGCTCCGCATGAAGAATGTGCCGTAGGGCCACCCGGTATTCTGCCGAACTGAGCTCCAAGGCTAGGCAGCATGGAACACCTCTCAAGAAAGCCGGCCCAATGCTGTTGTAGGTCACCGAGAAAAGCCAAGGAAGACGAGACGCCCCCACGTGCCCAACCGGCCAAAGCCAATCCGCAGAGTGGAGGACAGCAGCATAGACCCGTTGGACACGCTTTTGAGACCTGCTGTAATCCCTCAACTTCCTGACGTCGTCCGCCTTCGGCACTTGTGGTGGCAAATGCTCGATTGCTCCCCTTGCCTCCTCAATCACCTCGACCGCCTCCGGCACCTTCGGCATGGCCGCATGCAAAGAATTGACGTGTGTGCTTATATATGTGTGTGGTTCCCTGTGGTGCCATTATGGCGGGCACTGCCTCTTGGAGGGCTCGGTGCGTCGGTGGATTCGTCTGCCTTTGCTGCAAGGAGAGGCAGAGGGTGGTAAAGTCCACGTTCTGTGTTTTCCCTTGAATTTTGTGGGGAGCACTTTGGTGCCCGCAAGTTTCATTTTCATATTTCAACATGGGGTGTCCATGCTGTGTGGTGTGTCTGCATTCATGGCATAACCATGGGCCAACGGGTCCCATCCATCCACTGCCAGCCACTGGGGGGCATGCCAGCAGGGTCCGCTTACTCCGTAACCCAGAGACCAACAATTGTTGGGCGATGATCGGTCACATCGTATCATCTTTCCATGCTGCTTTGCATCTGGGCTGGGAATATGTATGAGTTGGTGGTATCTTGTCACGGCCCCGCCCTGCTCCTGATTTGCTTCTCACATCCACTGGGATGATGGTGGGCTGGCTTTTGTCGGCTGATCTCATGCCATTCAGTGTGTGCTTAACGCGGCGCGCCTTCCTCTCCGGCTTGAGGCCCCTGAGTGCTCCATCCTCCAGCTGCAGGTCTGACGTGGCACTGACCATTGGCCCCAGAAAGGCATCGAGGGGGATGGGGGGTTGCCCTGCGCGGAGGGGGGCGCAGCAGGCAAGGGACATGCGCATCTTCGACATGGCCAACCACAGTGGGCGGAGCCGCGAGGCCTGGGAGGGGAGCCGCGAGGGGAGGGACTTTCTGCAGCCGCATGCAATAGCGGGAGGTAAAAATGGAAGCATGGAGCACCTCACGTTAGACGAGGTGAGCAAATCAGGCCCCTTCTCCGTCTCAGGGAACCTGACGTGGCAAGCTGCTCGGCATGGATGCATTCCCACAATCATATCTGCCGCAGAAAGTCTCGGGCGCAGGGGGGCGCAGCCGCCAGGCGCCCTGCCCGCCGCTTGAAAGGGAAACCAAGGTGTCTCGACTCGGAGGAAAGGGGACGAGGGATGTGATTGGGCGTGCAGTTGTACTCCTTGGGGCGCCGCATGCAGCTTGGGGATGAACGCGCGCCGGCATCCTCCGTGGCTCCGGGTGCTTCTCTGACTTCTCCCTGCTCACCTCCTGCTGAAGCCGCAACCCCTCCCACAGTTCTTGTTCCCTACCTGAGCCGACCTCCTTCCCCACTTTGGCAATTCACGTGCCCTGCGTATGACACCCTCGGTCGCTGGAAGGGGCCGTGCAGGCCCCGCGTTTGGGTTCTTATCTGTGCTCATACTTCAGTCTGTGTTTGTGGATGGCGAGCCCGCACCTGTGGACCGGATAGCTGCGATGGATGGATGGACAGGCCTCTGTGAAGTGAGATACGCTGGGCATGCCTGGTTGGCGGCGGCTTCTTCGTGCAACAGGCAATGGGCGCGACATGCGCGAGTCCAGAGAGGTCCCTATGCACTTCTCTAATGCCGGCATCGCCGCCAGCAGTAAGGCTTACCGCACCATGTCTACCAGGTGCTGCGCACCCATCCCAACATCCCCTTGATTGATGAGAACCGATGGCGGACTATGCGGCCTCAACGCTGACACGCAGGGTGAAGGCTCCAAGGTGCCGCACTGCCTTCTAGAAGCCAGCTTCCTGGCCTACAGTCTGCCAGCCCAGTCGGTTGTGCTGTCCGGTTGATGCAGGCGGTGGGGTGAGCAGAGTGGAGGAGCTGCGCGGGCAGCAGTGGCGGAACGCTGAGCGGGATGCAAAGCAAGCTTGGCGGCTGCAGCAGTGCAAGGCCAAGGCAGGGGAGATGCGGGATGATCTTCACAGCTTGAGGGCAGACCTGCTCACGGGTTTGGAGGAGGTGCGCTGCCGCCGTACTCCCGCATGATTGCCGGGGGTCGAGAGACGAATGCCCTATGGCATAACGTGGCATGACATGCACGTTGATCGTCGGATCCATTGCAACAAATATCCAACGCGGCATATTGCGCGCTCCGCAGAATGCAGGCTTCGACAACCGCTCAAATGGCGATCAGCTCGGGGCTCTTCTTTCCACTCGTTGGGCTGCCCTTTAGCCGTTGTGTGAGAAGGGCTGAGCCTAGCTTCCCGTTGGAGGGACCCTCCTTGTGTGTGCGTGGTGGCAGGTGGCGCGCATGGCGAAGCACGTCGAGGCCTCAGTGCTCCAGATGCACAACCTCTCTCAGGCAGTGCCGCTGAAGTGCGTCCACTGCGCGTGCCGCTACCCTACGGCGAGCGGAGGGGGCTAAGCTGTCCTGCTCGGTGAACGCATGTGAGCATTGATGTGGCGGATCGAATCATTGAGCACGGTGGAGCAGCCACGAAGGAGTGGCTGAGGGGTTAGGACGAGGGGTATGGAATCGCCGAGTGTTCGGCCAAAACCATGCCTTTTGATAACACTTTCCATAATTTAAGATTAAATTGTGTAATGTGTTGAATATTGGAGTGGTTTCAACATAACACTCGGTGATTCCATACCCCTCGGACGTAGGACGGCTCAGGTGGCAGAGCGCCTGCGCTGTCCGTTTGCCCCTAAGTTCCAACGAGGCTGGCGTGTACCACCTCCTTGTAGTGCGGATGCACCTCTGTGTGTTGAATTGCCCGCTTTCTTCATTCGGCACTTGCAGAGCCTGCCTGCTTGCGCTGGGGCCAGCATTCCGCGCCTGCTGTGATATACGAGCCGTTGATGCTTATAAGGGTGAGAACATGAGCACTCTGCGGCCATTGCACTAAGGCATTTGTGAGGCCGAAGGGGGTCGGGGGGGAGACGGAAGCACATGCGAACGAATGAAGGAGATTCGTGATGTGACCAAATGATGGCCGTGGCGGGGCTCGGCTCGACAGGGCGGATATGAGAATGTTCTGCCGGGTCAGGCCGGAAGCTGGCCCCTACTGTCTCTCCATACCAAGCAGCCACACCGTGGAGGTGAGCCTGTTCTCTGTTCCTGCGCAGATAGAGCTTCCGTGGAGCTCATTGGATGGAGTGTTCAAGGCTCCTTGCGGGGGCCGTGTTCTCTGTTCCTGCGCAGATAGAGCTTCCGTGGAGCTCATTGGATGGAGTGTTCAAGGCTCCTTGCGGGGGCCGTGATGTTATCCCGTGAGAAATCAGGGCCTCTGGTGGTGGAGATGCTGACGCCGTTTGGGATGATTGCGTTGGCACAGGTGAAGGGCGCCCTTGGCACCCGGAGAGCCGTGTTCGATCACGTGTTTGGCCCCGAGGCGAGCCCCGCAGCCGCCCACGTGTATGGTCGACTGTCTACAATGAATCAGCCGTCACTGTGAAGCAAAATTGTTTACTGGACCGTTCCCGGTTGAGTTTTGTAGGTTTTCCACAAAGTATCTGTCGTACGATCCGCCGACAACGGACGATGCATAGCTCCCGCGTCATATGCGTTGTAAATCATTGGCGGAAACTATGTGTCGACCCCTTCAAGTTGCGCAGACTCTGACGTGTCCATACTTAACCAAACCATATAAGTATGCCAGTAACTTTATAGCGCTGACCGCGCTGTAAAAGATTCTGAACTCAGATTGGAAAAAGAAAAATCTCCGAAAGAAGTAGCAATTCCCGTGAGATTTTCTTATATATGGAGTTCTTTATGAAATAATTCGAGAACCACGTCTAAAATTGTAGGTCCCGGCAAAGCTCTCAGCGCGCAAGAACTTCAATTACCGCGCACGATACAGTGTTAAGGAATGATTCGGCTGATTCACAATAGACAGCGGACCATACACCTATCACGCAGTGCTCAGCCATATGGAAGCATGTCCGCATACCAAATGGCGAAGGGAAAGGGGACCCATTGGTGAGGGGCAAGAGGTGAGGGTGGCAAGGGGAAAAGAGCCATATGCAAGGGGCGATATGAACTGGTGGCAGGCGACGGGGAGCTAGAACCAAGGGGCGACGGGAACTGGTGGCAAGTGACGGGGAGCTAGAACCAAGGCGACGGGAGCTGGTGGCAAGTGACGGGGAGCAACCAAGGGGCGATATGAACTGGTGGCAGGCGACGGGGAGCTAGAACCAAGGGGCGACGGGAACTGGTGGCAAGTGACGGGGAGCAAGGGGCGAGGGGAGCGAGAGGCAAAGGAACGCAGAGCCAGAGGCGATGGGTGAGACGCAACGGACAACAACAGGTTCGGGGTGCAAGTGGCAAGGGTCGAGGGGGTCTGGTTGCATGTGACACCGGTGGCGAGGGGTCCGAGATAATGATACGGGAGACAAGGAGGAGCGGGAGATTTTGATGCTAACACGGTGCTGTTCGGTGCTGGCTGGCAGGTGCGCTCAATGGAGGCGGCGCGGAGTCTGCTGGGAATGCCGATCCTGGCGCTGCAAGGGGGCAACGCGTGTGTGCTGGTGGCAGGGGGCGCCTCCTCCGGGAAGTCGCATCTCCTTTTTGGCCATCGCCATGCAGAGGACAGGCTGGCACACGAGTGCGCCCCACGCCTCGTTGTCCTCGCCTGCTCGCATGACCGCCCGCTATCACCCTTCTGGCCCCGGCTACCAACTCTGCCGAAGTTGATGAAGTCGTCTTGCATGCAGGAGCGGAGGCTGGGGCGCCGATATGAAGGCTGCCTGTAGCCTTCTAGTGCTGATTGGGGGCCGTGGTGCCAGCTCATGCGTAGCCCGGCGCAGCTTCGAAAGAATGAGACATAGTTGAGGATAATCGGCGCGGCGCTGAAGTGCGGTGGACGGTCTCGTCATTTAGGGGATGTCGGCGCGACGGCCCGAGGATGGGCCTGTGATGTGATTCTTAAGTGCAAGAAGGTGCGGGGTGGGGGGCTTGAGCAGGGAGGGCATGCTGACACGTGTCACTGCAGACCTCTTTGCGAGCATCGAGCGCCTGCAAGCCCCGGCGTCAGAACACGGCAGCCAAGGCGGTCTCCCACGGCGACCATTCACCGTGTATGTCACCGCCATGGAGATGTCACAGGAAGGCATCTCTGATCTCCTCAGCCACCCTGCAAGGCCGGCCCCTGCGAGAAGGTCCCATCCTTACTCACCCTCTTGCCCGATCGCATCCGCCCTTCACTTCCTGCTTGCAACTGTGCACATCGGGGAAGCTACTCACCGCACTCCCAATCAGTAGCTGCTCACGGTCCGTTCTCTGTGTCAGTTGCAGCGGCGACTTCCTGCAAACTCTGATATAGGTGGGGACCGCATGTTCGGGCACAGAGCAAAAGCGCCGGTCGGGCACGAAGTGAAGCTGGACTCGTACGGGCGCACCTATGTCTCCGGTGCGCGTCCGCGCCTTCGCCCGAGGGAGCACTGGCCTTTTGGAGCTGGAGCCACCCAGCTCTTGGGGCTCCGTGCACAAGGCCCCCCTGCTTCGTGATCTAGGATGGTGTCTCCTCCATTACCTATGAGCAGCACTCGTGGAGACGAAGGTGTCAGCCACCCTCATGGAGCCTCATTGGACTGACACGCTTAACCACCATCGATACAAAGATTAGTGACCAAACCCACCAAGGCTGCGGGTCACTCATAGTGACTGGGTGTAGGTACTGCTGGTTAACGCACATGTCGCCATGCCCACGGGCAAAGGTTTTGGGGCAGCTTGTGCTGATGATGTGTCCACGAGCGCCCCTGCTTCTCGCTCGTGGCGCATGCACCCCACGCCTTGCACTGGACGCTGACGTGGCAGTGGGAAATCGCTTTGTGACAGATCTGCTGGCGGTGGAGTTGGCCACAGCGACCGAGTGTGACCGCATTCTGAGCCTGATCGCCAAGCGCCGGAGCCCAGCGCGCTTCGAGGGTTCCAAGCAGCCCCCCTACGCTGGAGCAGGCGCCTCAACTCACCACCCAAAGGTCTCTCCCTTATCCAGACGTTTTGGAGCAATCAATATAGTGAGGAGACTGTAAGACCATCAGACACAACAACTTGATTGGTTCGTATTCCCACAGCGCCTCGCCTATAGGATCTCAGCTCGTGCAGATCTCAGCTTCACATGGAAGAAAAGGAAGTCGGCGTTTTGCTTTCGTTGCGCGCGCGCGGCATTTTCGAAAGGAAGCTTAGCGGCTTGCCTTTCAGCTTTGGTGCGCTGCCACAGGAGTGGGCCCGCTTCCATTTCCTTCGGCCGTTCTTTAATGGGGGCCGTTCCTTGTTCCCCTGACCATGGGTGCACCCGGCAAATCCACCAACCGGGTCTCAAGCAAGCTCACTCAAGACTGCATGGATCGACAGACGTGAGGGCTCTGGAAATGTTGGCCTCCTATGGTGGGTGATGGTGTTAGGGCGGAATTTGGTTCCTAGTGCATCACCCGAAGATGGTGCAGGCTGAGTCGTTGCAGTGCATCTTATTTTGACGTTGTGTTGGTGGGGTTGCCACAGGTGCATTGCGTTGTGACGCTATTGGTGGAGTCGGTGGATATCCCTGTGGACCGTATGTCAGGGAGACCCTGCCCAGGGCTGGCAAAATGTGGCAAGCTGACCTTCGTGGATGTCGCCAGTGACGAATGCACAGTGCGCCTCGTCTCGTTCTTTCTTGCGCTACTCCCTGTGCATTTGTGGAGGTGTTGGGTGGTGCGCAGGGCGTAGACATGTTGAGTGGTTGATGCGGGCGGTCTTTAGGACAAGACAGCATTGCAATCACCTGCCACATCCGCGCTGCAAGAGGTTCTGGCCGCGTACTCGCGGGGATCATTGGCTGCACCATATAGTCTCTCCCCTTTGACCTACTATCTGCAGGTGCGCACATTCTCATTGGATCCTCGGTGCAAGTGGATGAATCATCACTAAGATGAGTGAAGATCTCTGATGTATCCCAGTGTTTTTACACCCACGGGCGGGGGCTTGTGGAAGTGCCCACCATTTGCTTTATAAGGACCCGTTGGTGGTAATGAGCCAACGGGGATGCAAGTGGTGAACCTCCATTTGGAACTTTAGAGGATGTGTGATGAGGCTCAGGATACTCTCGTTCCACGGCCATCCGCTACGGTGGCGCTCTACTTATGCATGAGCCCCTCGGAAGCCCGTTGCGGAGTGAACATGGCAAGGTACTGCCATTCCTCTCATTGCTCTACTGGCCTACAGCATATGTGCACAAGCCGCTTTCATAGGATATTTGCTATTTCGGATGGAAAGGGGCCTGAGGCGAGTGAAAGCAAACTGTCGTATCACCAATATGGACATTAGCCCGCACTTTTGTGACACTTCGCAGATGTTGCCTTCACTCAAACTTTTGCTTGATTGCCCCCATATGATCTGCGAATTGACGTTGGGTGTAAGTTATGCAGTTTGGAATGGGCCGATGTTCTCCAAATATCAAGTGCCTCGAACTCCTCACCTTCCCTCTGAGACAAGTCCGGGACGTGATCACTGACCAACTTTATTGGGAAACTTGATTACTAGGCTCGTGGGATATTTGTATTTGACGAATCTGAACTTTTGGTTTTACCACTGCACGCTTCAAGTTCTCCGTCACGTGAAGTCAATTTTGAGGAGAAGCTCAGATTAGATCAAAGAAGATCGCCGTGTCCCTGCCTTGTGGAGGGTACATTTCAGACATCCGATCGTTGCGGTCTCCAATTACAATGCTATCACATCACACTAAGTGGTTAACGGGTCGAAAATAAACTTGAAGTTTTATACGAAATAATCCTCCCATAAATGATGACTGAGACGTTGACTTGTGCATGTCCAAAATGGGAGATACTATTGTCCTGCTCATAAATTGGGGAGCTCTGTTCGTTGCTTTCGAGAACGCGTTTCGAAAATGTACTTACCCACAAGGATCTAAGTTATCAGCGAGATTCAATCCTACTGCCCTCCCCCCAAAAAATATATATATATATATATATACAACTGTAGTTACAAGTTGTATATATATATTGGGGACGAACTCCCCCCCCTGAACCGGGGCAATCTAGGCTGAGCTCGAGGTATGCAAGGCTAGCTTAATGCGATATCTTTATGACAGGAAAGATTTACCAATATATTGACTGATAATCAGGACAGCATATCCTTTGTACTAGGGGACATAGTGTGACAGTATAGTAAGATGACACAGCATGATCAGTCTACGACATATGAGGAAGGAATTGTATGATAGTCACAGGGATAATTCGTCACTACCATTTATGGAATCTATCGACCAGCGTGAATCGCCATTGTAGTCTTGTATGCCCTGCCCGCGCCAGGTAAAGCGTCGCGTATGTATGCCGGTGGTATCGCCCGGTGTGCATGTGAGTCGCGGTCCGTGTAATATCGGATGCCTCTGTTGCTTGGCACATGCCAGTCGCTTTGTGGTAAGCCGAGTGTAGTTAAATAGTCACAGGGATAACACATCCAGAGGCATACACGTGACTGATGTTAAATGCTGAATCAGATCACATCATAAGTAGGGTGGGTTCGTCCGACCCCCACATGACGCCCACATTGGCCGTGGTTTGGCCGTCGTCACGTCATGAGTCTGGCCCGATAAGCGGCGTCCATACCTACGTCCTACGTCCATTGTTAGCCCGACTGTTGCCTATGCATGCCCGCCACGATAGGCCGTCGTACCATTATGCGACGAGGCACCAATCATTTCCACGTCGAAGGACAGTGGTGGTGATGTCAGCAGGTCTAATTTAATTATGGTACGCTCGATGATAAAAGGTTCGACGGTCCAGTAATTAATTTTCATTTTCAATAATATGACGCGCAGTATGAGTCGAATGCGTGACGATGACACCCGAATGTTGACCAGACCATATACCGTCCCCTACTGTCCCATTTTACACCTGTGTGGCAGGTGTAAAATGGGATAATAGGAAAACAGTGGAATCCCACTGTGGAAACACTGTGGAAACACTGTGGAAACACTGTGGAAACACTGTGGAAACACTGTGGAAACACTGTGGAAACACTGTGGAAACACTGTGGAAACACTGGTTCCCCTACTGTCCCATTTTACACCTGCGTGTTTTGGGGAGCATAGTTTTACCCTAACAAATATATTTCGCAAAGATGGGGAAGGCGCAACAAGGAAATCCAATTGAAAATAAAAAGAAACTCTGGTATATCGCCACATTTAAGTTGCGCAACAACTGCATCCAAAAGCATAGGGATCCCGCGCATCAAGTTTCGACGTGCAACGCGTGTGCAAGCGTGCGAAAGACATCGCTTCGCCATCGCAAAACTCGCTACGCCAACCAGAAAATAGGAGAGGCTAATTTTCGGGCGTTCGTACGCTTTCAGTACCCCGGCATTCCAGTTTCAGATCGGGCCACTCACTTGCTGTATGCTGTTCAAATCTTCTCGAAACCCTTCCAACTATGGCACGCCTTTGGCAAAGCCATCAGTCACAGATGTGAAGGCGCTTGCCAAGAAGTTCAAGGAGAGCAGCATTGAAAAATGTTGTGGACACCCTGGCTATTTCTGACCAGCTGATTCGTCCCATTGTATCAAGGAGATCAAGCCCACGAACGCCTTGGAAGGGGGCCACTATTTGGTGAAGAAGATGGTGGCAAGCGGGAAAGCGAAAACGCCTGAATTTTCCGACGTGTTCGCTGCCCCCTACGAGCGTTGGCATGGGGGAAATAATTTTATTTTCGCGGCACCAACTGGCCATCTGGCCGACCTCATCTGGCCGTTCTTCTCAGATCAAGCCATCGAGTTTTGTGCCATGGTCGCGCCTACTTCATGGGCGGATGCATACGGCGAACCCCACCGCAAGCACTTCCTTGGTTCGCTGATGCGCGAGGGTGGAATGACTCTTGTTTTTTCAAGTTCGAACTGCGGTGAAAACAGCTGGTACCTTAGCACCGCCTCGGAAAGAAAAGGAATTAAGCTTTTCCAACTCCATGGCGGATATGGGTTACGAGCCGAATTCGACGCTAGTCTTAGCGACGAGCACTCTGAACTCCTAGACAAATTTGTTAGTGATAAGTAAATGTATAAAGTAATTTAGTCCCTTGTTATCGATATGCGTCGGTGTTTGCATATGTGCTATGTGCGTGCGTTTTTCGTATGATTGTAAGCCAGCATATATAAAATGGGACAGTAGGGCGGGGAAACACATGCATGCAATTTTTCGTACACCTTATATCTGTCATTATTTTGACTAAAACTCAATCCCGATCTCCAAATTTGCCTGCCAAGGTGGAAGCATCGCAGCACGAACATTGGTGCAAATTTTCGTTTCGGTTGGATGAATCCCCGTTCGGTGCCACGTCGGATATCACCAGCGTCGATGGGCCCTCAGAGGGCCCACGGACCAT
Source organism: Cymbomonas tetramitiformis (assembly GCA_001247695.2). Taxonomy (NCBI): domain Eukaryota; kingdom Viridiplantae; phylum Chlorophyta; class Pyramimonadophyceae; order Pyramimonadales; family Pyramimonadaceae; genus Cymbomonas; species Cymbomonas tetramitiformis. Next base: position 15,819 of record LGRX02009457.1, on the reverse strand, counting down.
TGGCCGCATCATGGTCCGACCTTGCAACCTGGGCACCACCTGGGACCATAACCCCTACCAGGGATCGCCGTAGCTGGGCACCACGTATGGCGATAGGATCGGCAAACGATCCGGGATGCGACGCGCCTGCAAGCCTTGTACAGAAGGGGCAGTATGGGTGGTACCAGGGTGCAGAATGGGGGCAGAGGCCCGACGCACTCTACTTATGCTGTGATGAGAGATCGGAATTGAAAAGAGATAATTAAAGACGAACTGACTTGAATATGCATAGAATGTGTCACTGACATGTAGCTATCAGATGACAGATGACACATCTAAAAGAATCTAGTATAGCAGTCTCCCAGTTTAGTTATTTAGGATGAGCGATCGCTCAGACTGGTGGCTTTTTATTTAGTAATCCTATACCAAACTGCAGGGCTGCTAAGATAAGTAAGAGTTAACAAAAATGAGAATGGGTTACTATCAACATACTGTGCCCGCAACAACTGGTATCTTCGGAACGTGTACGACTTCTACACGGCATGTACGTTACCGCTAGGTGCCGCGTTGATTGGATTATCACGCCGTACCAAAGCTTTCCGTCACTTTCACTTCCGTTGTTCTTTTTTGACAGCTTGCGCAGGCGTCAACGCTCTTTACGACCGTTTTCGCTCTGGAACCGAATTCGTGTCCGTTACTAGTGTACCTCTCAGGATTCTTTTACGCGCAAATTTGCGGTGTTGGCGTTCTTTTATTTCGCCCATATCAGAGAAATTATCGCGGCTTCTCCCTTCAAGCCGCTCCTTCCTACCTTTTCGTGAGATCAGCGCGTTTTCAGATTAACGTGAACCGCTCAATTTATTCTGCTCACGATTTCACGGTGTTGGCGTTCTTTTTATTTCGGCCGCAGCCGCGTACCGGAATTACTTTGCCGCGGCTTTTTTTCCTTCAAGCGACTCCTTCTTGCCTTTCCGTGGAACTGGCGGTGCGTTCGCTTAACGTACTTTTTAACACAGAAGACAGGGAATCAAGAAAATAATGGCCAGACCATCTTCGGCTCCGGTCTCCCGTCGCGGAGAATCTTCTCCGGACTCCATGAATTCTTCACCTCCGCACTTTTCTGAACGAAAGTTCGCAGCGACCCCGCCGGCGGATCTTGCGGACTCTTCTTTCCGCGGTGATGCGGTTCCGCAGATGGTCGCGGATGTCCCGCGGGATGTTGTTGATCTGGCGGGGCAGCCGGCGGCGCGCTCTCGGGAGGCGCTGGCGGCGCACCGTAGTGGGTCGTCTTCGGTGAAGATGCCGGCAGCGCACCTACCAGCGTGACTCCGCCCAATTGTTGCAGTGCACGTCCGCGCTTCCGGGCCGTTCCGGCCGGATGGCCCGCGAAGCTCCCGCCAGGGGCCCTGGCTCGCCCGTTCGTCGGGATTTGTCAGCTTCTGGCGGTGTTCCCCGTGATCCTGCTCACGGACTGCACTCCGGCGCAGCCGGCGGGCGGATTGGACGGTTAGAGACTTCGGTGGCTGACTTGCGCGGTTCGATGCAGCAGCTGCTTCGTTCGCTTGGCGACGCCGTCTCCGCGCGGGGGAGGAGGGGGGGGGGGTGTTTGCCTCTGCTGCACCTCAAGATTTGGCTGGCTCTTCACTTGAGCGCCCTCAAAGCCAGCAGCAGCCCCCTATATATGGTTGGTGTAATTGCACCCTCACTTTAGTAAACTTGCCGGCTTTCAATTGTCTTGTCATCACTTGCTAGTTAGTATCCCCCCCCCGATCTTGCAAGCACAGGTCACGCACACGATTTCAGATTTTAATAATAATAGTTTAAGATATCAACCTGTTCAGTTTTATAGACTTATTTTAGATAGTGCTAGACTATTATGTATACAGGCTCAAAGTAATTATTTTACTTGTCTCACTTTATTACGTTTGCGTATCCTGTATTCACCAGCTAGGTATAGTCCCCCCCCATCAATTCCGCAAGGTGTGCACCTATTGAACACGTATAGATGTTTGCTAGCAATATTAAGGGTGATCAACATTTCATTCAAGTTGATAAATATTGTTCGAAGGTTTGCACTTTGTATGAAAGTGGTTGCAAGTTGTGCGTGCTGCTTGTTTATCCCTTGGCAGTCGTTGCCATTTTGCCACGACCTCCGTCGCTCGGTAAAACACACAGATAATGTAGACTTTTCCCGGATTTTTTATGCGTCGTGTTCGGAGCTCACAGGTTATATTGCTTTCTTTTTACACATATATAATACCTCGTATCGTGTTTACACGGTGGTATCTACGATGCCGTGGGAATGTGTCGTATGAAAGCTTTAACATATACGAGAGCAATCCTGTGAGAATTAATTCGCCATAGGTATCAAAATATTACACCTCCTTTGTGGCGTTGCAAAAAACGAGCAGACTTGGCCACACATTGGTGACTGATGTGTCATGAATAACGGACCCAGTGTGGTCACGCTTTCTACTATTGCAGTAGAAGGCGCTTGCTGTGGGCTTGTTTGGAGCACCCTTGATTCGCAAGCAGTAAGGTATTGGCCTTGCTCGCTTGCTGTTGTGCATGGTATCTTGGGTTTTTGAGTAGGTCTGACACACTCGTGTGTCTGTGACCGACTTGTCTCCCGCCGTGCCATCGATAAAGGAGGTGTAATATTTTGATGCCTACAAAAAAAGAAAAGCAGACGTGCTCCCGCTCGGGACTTGTGAACCACTTTGGTGAGTTTTCTCACCAAAGTGGTTCGCGAAAGTGGTTCATAAAATTCACACTGCTGTAACGCGTAATGCGCTGGGTATTCAGAATTATTTATGACGTTTTTGTATATAATTTATATTTGGGAACTGCCGTTTTCCCGACACAACTGACATGGCAAGAGAAATTCAGCGCAGATGAATATGGCAGTTCGATTAAAATATTTTTCACGGCTGAAATCGCTCGAAAACCCATCATGTGTTAAGTACGAGAGCCCGCCGCATTAAGCCCCCCTTAAATATTCTCTTTTCGTGATTATTACCGGCCATACGAGCCTGGAAAGGTCCAACGTCCAACTCTATAGCCGATGTACAATGTGAATGCGCAACATCATTCACGTCTTGGATACTGTTCGTGATTCATTAGACGCCCTACAAATTTTGGAAACCCCAGTGCATATGTACCCGACATGTACCCGGGACGTGTACCCAACGTGTACCCAACGTGTACCCAACGTGTACCCGACGTGTACCAAAACAGTAAAAAACGGGGTTTGGTACATGTCGGGTACACGTGTACTTTGCCTTGTACCCGACGTGTACTTGCTCGCGGCGCGGCATGCGTACCCGGCATGTACCCACGACCGGGCACACGACGGGTACATGCGTCTATTTATGTACCTTATGCCGCCTGCGCATGTACCCGGCATGTACACATAGACGGGTACATGTGTACCGCATATGTACTCAGGTTACCGTTGGATGTTACCGTTACTTGTTACCGTTGGATGTTACCGTTGGGACACCCGGGGTACAATGTGGGTACATATGTACTTAGGCCAGGTACATATGTACTTATTGATATAAACATGCCTGGTGCGCACGTACCCAACATGTACCCGCGCATCAGGTACATGCCGGGTATGCGTGTACGCAGGTCAGGTACATATGTACGTAAGCCAGGTGCATACGTACTTATTGATATTAACATGACTGGTGCATATGCACCCCGCATGTAGACTTGAGTGAGGTACATGCCGGGTACGCATGTACGCAGACCAGGTACATATGTACTTATTGATACTAACATGACTGGTACATACGTACCCCATATGCACGTGTATATCGGTGCATTATTAGTACACATGTACCAAGCGTGTACGAGCCTCCCATACATATGTACTCAATATGTACGTACGTATGCATTAGTACGCTATAGGTGCATGTGTACTCGAAAACGGTACACATGCACGCAATGGTGGGTACAGCGTTGGTGCGCGTGTACGAGGCCTATCTATATGCACAATATCACTAGAGGATTGCGAAAATGTGTGCTACTTACATAAAGTGTGTTCACAATGCGTATGCTATGCGAAGGCTAGCACATCACGCATACGCATGGAACACTCGAGCATGTTTAATACAATCATATTAATACGATAGTGTAGCTAGCTAGGCACGATGGGATACAATTGGGACTACTCATCTCTATCCTACCAATACGCAAATTGCGTTCTATTCGTACGATTTCTAGTTCCAACACTACGATTGTAAACAATCTATCAACCTAGCACGCTCGAAGGGAAGCTTGAAGCTCATGAAGTACTCGAGGCGGTCGATTTTCTCCATTTAGGGCAAAACAGCCGATCTGAAAAGTAAAGCAAAGAACCAACACTTAGTAAAAAGCGGAAAACGCATTAAAGATTCCCTTGTGCAAAACATAACTAGCAACCTAGGAACCTCAAAGAAGCGCGAATGTGAACGCGAGATGATGGTGGAAAAATTGATTTCACCACTCGAATATTTTCAGCGATCTGAAAAACAAAACCAACCAAGTAACGTTTAGTAAAGATGAAAGATAATATAAGTGACAAACGAAATTAACGAAGGAAACTGAAAAGGAGAGGTGGAGTGAGTTGGATTTGAACCAACTATTTCGAGTGCAAAGGACTCGCGGGAATCTTCCCGTTCACTCCAAGTCAAAGTTCCGCGCATGCCAAGGATGAGCGCGCTAAGCACACACAAAATAATACATATATATATAAAAAACATGCACTACAAACCTGTGACATATTGCAGCGAGCAAGAATGAGAAATATCATAACATGCAACCCGCTGGCGAGGCCACCACACGCTGCTGCACACTGCTGGACGGTGAAATGTGAAGCGTTGACGGCTGTAGCGGTGAGTTTGAACTTTTACAGTTTTCTGTAACATTATTCTGTAAAAATGCCTTCTGTGACACAGTGGACACCTTCACTTCCCGTTGCGCGTTGGGGGGCGTGAGAAGTCACAGCACGTCCTCGTCACGCGAGCACGATCGACGATAACGATGACGATGACGAATTCTGCGAAACGTGTGCCATGCCATGCGATGCCATGCCATCGGACGATTGGAGATGGAATAATCCACCGCATGACGCTCGCGCTCGCGGGTTGGGGATCGCAGGCACGCAGGTCACGTATCGATCGCGATCGTCATCGATTATTCCACCCCGCCGCTCTACTCGGGCGGTCATCCTAATTGAGGTACGATTTTCTTTCTCTGTTCCTTTTTTTTTGGTGCAACACGTTTGCCCATTTTTCGTGCAACTAAAATGTTTTTCGGGCTCGTCGTGCACTCGATTATTTTTTGCGCTCGTCGTGCGCTTTAAAATGAGGCCAACTTGTTTTTGGGGGGTTTGGTGACTTTTTTTGCGTTTTGGTGATGTTCGCTTGGGTACACGTGCGCCTGGGTTGTACCTGAAGCTGTCGGGAAAAGTGTAAATTGTACTCGCATGCACTTGCATCTACCAAGCCTGAGTACATATGTTATTTCTGCACCCAACTTTGGTGTCATTCTTGTACTTGCTCGCGGCGGATTTTAGGAACGGGATGGTTCATGTATACCCCAAGTGTACCCAACATCCGCCGCGAGCAAGTACACAAAAGTACAAGAATGAAGCCAAAGTTGGGTGCAGAAATAACATATGTACTCATCAACTACATTCGGGTACATGCAGGGTACATCATTTGCGTACTGATAAGGTCCCCATGTACCGAGCACGTACGGTGATAGCGTGTCGGGTGCACATGTACCCGGTATGTCAACCTACCAATACATGTTCGGTACGTGTGTACCCGCAATGTCTTCCCGTATGCAGATCCATGCGACATGGGCAGGAGCGTCGGGGACGCCCTCGGTATGGTCTTCGCCCGGCCCCGGCGCATGCCTGGCGACAACACGGTCGACAACGACCCGGTCACGACATCGACGATATCGATGCAAGGTGCGTTCTTCCCTTCATAAAGTAATGCGTGCACTCCGGGTACACGTGCACCTTACCGTTTTTCAGTTGGTACATGGCCGGTGTACTATACCCACCTTGGCTCTGCTAAGTTATATAAACAACACATTAACTTCCAGGCGGGGCCCACAGGCACTACGAAACATGCTCAACACGAAACTAATGAACATAAACTGAATTCCAATGGCATGTACGGACGACAGAAGAGGACTGCAGCAATGAACCGCTGCATATATATACTTAAACAAAAGAATACATGGTACACTGATAGCAATATCAGGATTACATTCCCACTCGGCAAGTTTGCACGACATTACCACGATATGCAGGCGAACCCTACCGAAACCCTACCAATTAAAGACACAAATGACTTCACACAGCCCCATATACTGAGAGGGGCAGGAAAAAACTTTAGCGAATGGCTCAGGAGGGTAGGGAGACACGCTACACAAAGTATGAGGGCGAACTGCCGACACTCGACCACAAGCGAATTCCCAAAAATGCAATAATAGTAATAATAATAAAACATTTACGCTAGCAAAGGGGACAAAGTCCTGAGAGTGCGGCATCCCTGCAAAGCAGGCTAGTGAAAACACCAGGGGCTACTCCCTCTGCTATAGCGCGCCCACAAAGGGGTTCAGCCCACTTTTCAGCAGGGTGACATCTAGAGAAAAAGCTAAGTGCTAGGCATCCAATAAAAAACTCTAGAAGATGGAGAAGCAGCCATGGCCGGGTGAGTGGAGGGGTGGCTCTACGTAAAAGTAAAACATTTTGGAAAACACACCGAAACACCCCAAATGTTTTGCACAACTAGGGGACGACATACAAAAAATGAGGCCCGCCAAGGAAATGATATTAGGGGCGGTACATATATGGATTTAGGGCAATGTAACGCTGTAACCATAAACTCGACAACAGCGAAAACACTACAGCGACACCCGAGATGGACAAGACAGGCCCAAAATAAGCACCCCAACCAACCAAATGACACACTACCACCCACCCACTTAAAACGGAACTACTGTAGTACAGAGGCGAACCCTAAAATAACCCTAACAACAAGGGACGCAAATGCACGCGCACGGCACAACATGACGGGAAAGACGTTGGGAAACTTCAGGGAATGGCTCAGGAGAGCAGGGAGAAGGGACACACAAAATACTGGAGCAAACTACCAACATTCGACCACAAGCGAATTCCTAAAAAATGCTCTACGTAAAAATAAAAAAATCGGGAAAAAACACCGAAACACCCCAAAAATTTCTACACAAGTACGGGACAACATACCGAAAATGGGAACCGCCAATGGAATGAGATTATGGGCGTTACAGACACGAATTTAGGGCGATGTAACGCTGTAACCATAAACTTGATAACACCACGAACATTGCGGCGAGACCCGGAATGGCCACAGCGAGAAGTGACCGGACCGCTACAAAAGGCTGCGATTACCATAACTCCACTGCTCGTCATGCTGATTGTAACACTAACACCGGGAGGAACAACACGAGATCGTAGGAGGGAGACACGCCGAGATGAACGCAACGGGAGAACGAGCAGCCGCAGATACAGAAGAAAACGAACTACAGCAAAAAATGCAGCAGCGCAGACGCACCGAGCCGCCCTACGGATACAAACTACTTAGACTGGTTAACCGTAATGGCAGACCCATGCTTGTCAGAACAAGGAAACCAGAGCAAGCGGCAACCACAATAAGAGAAGGCACTCCAACGAAGGGCAAGCTGCTGATGCGGATGATAAGACGAAGAATAGAAATACAGGCGAGGAACTGGGGACTAAACATGAAGGGTGGGGGAAGCCAAAACCAGACAGAAACATACCCACACAACACAACCACACGAGTACTTGGTAATGTTTGTCTCCGGCATGTTTGCAACTCTCGTGGCTTGGCCACGCGATGACAATTCCCTTAATTCACTCGCCAAGGTTGTTGGAGACCTCACCACCATCATAAGGGAGTTGACTTCGCACAAGCTCATCCCGAAGGTGCGATAAAATATGCTCCTCCATCCCACATGACACCTGCAACTGCAAGCACATAGGGTACATTTACCGGGTACACGCCTAGTACACGCGTCCTCGGTGCGTACCCGGCGCGGTACATGCCGGGTACATATGTTACAGAATAACGGTGCGTATGTACTTGCCGTGTACCCGGTACATAGAATGCCCCGGTACGCGTGCACCCACCTTGCACGGGGCGTGTGTCGATACAGGACAAAGCGTCATTGGACAAGTATGTACAAGAATGGTTCGAGAACATCGAGAGCACTCCGGGAATGTGTTCACCACATTGGTGGGTACTTAACACGCACTTGCTTTCGCAAAGATGTTTGACCTCGGGCCGGTTCGCGAGTATTGGATGTACGTGTTCGAGTCGTATAATGGGAAGATCGGGAGATGGGTGAAGAACAACGCGTTTCCAATACAGAGCATCATGAACGGCATCGGCAGACAGGACATGATACGGTTCGTGCGTGGACTTCTCGTGGCATTACGCCAAGAGGTGCCAATCCCGTTCCACACGAAGGTCGTCACCGTGGACCCGGTTGGCGTCAACAACGTGGGGAAAAACCACAATCTCACCGACCTCGAGCAACAGCTGCTGACCAAGTGGATGAGGAACAATATCCAGCACTACATAAATCTCGAGGAACTCGTGGAGAACTACAACCACCTCATCTCCAAGTAAGTCGCATGTGGAGCATTGCGGGTGCACGTGTACCCACCATGTACCATAGGTCAGTACGTGTGCACCCGGTCGCAACCGTTTCCAATGCTGGCCCGGTACACGTGTATTTAGCCTGCACCCGTAATGCAGTGCACGCGCGGTACATACGTCCCCGGCATTTCCGTAGTGCTTAGGCGCCATGTGTTGGTTGCAGACGGCGCACCTTCAGGTCAAAGGCACCGGGTACCGCCAAGTACAAGATGCACATCGACCTGGACCCCGCCCCATGGTTGGGAAGACAATACACAGAGTATGAGCGCGCTCTACTCGAAGGTTGCCCTCCTCGATGCCGCAAGTTCAATCGAGTGCAAGTGGGTACGATGAAGTTCCGGACCGCATCCATGGACAAAAAGTTCAAGACAGTGCAATGTTACTTCCGATCTTTTTACGTCGAGAGGGTGAGGACGAAAGGTCGCGAGCGAACAAAGGAAAAAACAGACCGGTGAGTGCACAATCATGTACCACCAGTACCCGTACACCCTCGGTACATACACACCTAACATGGGAACGTGTGGGTGCATGTGTACCCGTCATGTCTTCATACTGGGCACGTCTTGGGTGCACATGTACCAGTGTGCAGTAGTGTGCGGGCCGATGTCCACTTCCCGGTGGTACATGGGGATGTACCCAGGAGGGTCTGGGTACATAGCGATGTACCCAACACTCAGAGGAAAAAACGTGACTAATCTGTACCTAATTCGGACTTTTTAGGTACCTGCATATCACAGTTTAAGTATCTATTTGACACCATTTAGACACAGTTTAAGTATCTATTAGACACAGTTTAAGTATCTATTAGACACAGTTTAGGTATGATTTAGACACAGTTTGGGTATGATTTAGACACAGTTTAAGTATCTATTAGATACAGTTTAGACATCTGTTAATAACCGTTTTAGTACCCGCTAGGTGCTTATTAGGCATTGTTTAGGTTCCTTCTAATCACCGTATGTTTTATTCGCGCGTATATATGCTGATAATAACCGTTGAGAAATGAGTACAGCTAACCGTTGAGAAAGTAATATTGCCGTTGAGAAAATAATATTGCCGTACGTGACCCAATTCAGAAACCAATACTACTAACCGTTGAAGTCAATATAATATTTTATCGTTATGCTTGCAAGTAGTATTTGACTCTCACTTTAGTATTTGAGTCAACGTATTAAATAAGTTGGCACGAATTGTTACCGTTGCGTCCATGCAAGAACTACTCGAAATTGTGAAACTATGTGTCTAACAGCACAACATAAACTGCACATGCACAGAGCAAACAATGCACTGGGTGGGTGACTAGGCATTCGAAACAGCACAAAGCATATGAATGCATCTCAGGAAAGTAAACACGTTTATTACAACATAAAATTTGACACTTACAGTCTATAGTAGTTTACGTTCTCGGATTCTACAAAGCTATTCTACTCGAGTAGATCTACAGATCTTCTACTGTGCTTGTACCACAAGTCAGTTTAACAAAATCGTCTAGCAGCGCAACTAGCTAAAGGCGGTCCCAGCGTCATCGACAGGTGGACCGTATCGACATTCCATCAGCAGTCGGTTACCAATTCCAGCGAAATCTGCGGTTGCACAAAACAAAAGCCAGGCCTTGTTAGCACAAAAATACTATAAATAACGGAAACAGAGCTTATTACAATAATTACAATACACGCAGCAGAGCGAACATGTACAAACAAGTCGTATATATCAACAAGCTCACCTGCGCATTTTCCCAGTGATATTCTTGATGCTCCCCGCCCTATGCGCGCTGCCACTCAAATATCACAGTGTTAGCATTCAAAACAAATACACATCATAGAAAACTGAAAATCTCAGCGGGGTGAGTTGGCTTCGAACCAACAACTCCCAGCCCGATGGGCTGGTGAGACGCACAAATCGACCACCCCCTTCTAGGCAATGAACACCAGGCCTGTATGCGCACGTATGCTAGTAAACAACAAAGTACATGCTACTCGTGCAAAATATAATAATGACAAAAAGGAAAGCTCAAAGGAAATACAACCAAATCAGTGCTCTATACTGCTTTGCAGCGGTTGACGGCGTGGGCTGGACAACGTTTGTGCGGCTAATCGGTGCTTCTATCTTTTGTCTACACGTGAACAGCTACAGCGGTCAGCGCGGTTCTCCATGGCGGACGATGTCGTTCGAATGATATCTGGATCGATATTTGTGCCAGGCTGCCAACCCATTTTGATTCGATCGGCATTTATTTCGATCTGACAGCACACGCACCAGTAATCGACGATGTTGAATATATCGAATCGAGATATGATACTATCATGATCGTCCGTCCGCGGCCTGTTGACCTGTAGCTGTTCATGGGTACAGGGAAGATAGAATTAGATAGAACGTTTAACTTCAATCATAAACGCCGTTCAGCTCGGGCCGCCAACCGCTGCAAAGCAGTACCGTGCACTGGTCTGCTTGTATTTGTTTTTGTAGGCTTTCATGTTTGTGATTGTGTTTTCCACGAGCGGCTCGTATTTTGTTGTTTACCAGGTTTGAGTGGTGTTTATGGGTGTTAGCTTTGCTGTGCTTACTGGCATTCGCGCGCACGCATGCCTGGTGTTCATTGCGTAGAAGGGGGTGGTAGACACAGTGGTATGTGCGTCTCTCCAGCCCATCGGGCTGGAAGTTGTTGGTTCGAAGCCAACTCACCCCGCTGAGAATTTCAGTTGTCCGTGTTGTATATTTGTTTTGAATGCTAACACCGTAATATCTGAGTGGCAGCGCGCATGGGGCGGGTAGCATCAAGATAGCATCAAGAACATCACTGGGCAAATGCGCAGGTGAGCTTGCTGATATGACTTGCTTGTGTGACATGCTCGCTGTGCTGCATTTATTGTAACCTCTGTTTCCGTTATTTCTATTATTTTTGTGCTAACTAGGCCTGGCGTTTTGTGCAACCGCAGATTTCGCTGGAACTGGGAACTGCTGCTGGCATGTCGACACGGTCCGCCTGTCGATGACGCTGAGACCGCCTTTCGCTAGTTGCGCTGGCTGACGACTTTGTTCAAGTGGCTAGTGGTATAGTCTTAGTAGACATTCTAAAGAACTTCTCGAGTATAACAGTGCTGTAGAATCTTACACATAGTAAGTATCAAAATTTATGTTGTAATAAACGTGTTTACTTTATTTGCTGAGCTGCATGCATAATTATGCGTTGTTCTGTTTCGTGTGCTTAGCTACCCACGCAGTGCATGCTCGCATGGCATACAGTAATGTATCACTGCATCTGAAACTTCATTTTGTTTGCTGCATGCAATAATAACACGGCTAGGAAAGCATGCAGTATGAATTATCAGCTCTAAGAGTTATTGCGTGGGCGCAACGTTAATATCAGTTGACAAAACGTTGACTTGTCAAAGATTGATCCGAACATACCAAGTAAATAAATTGTTGACTTAAACGGTTAATAGTAGTGGTTTCTCAACGGTTAGTAGTATTTATTTCCCAACGGTTACGTATAGTATAATTATGTGTAATTTAGTGTTCGTTTCTCAACGGTTACATGTAACAGTATTTGTTTCTCAACGGTTACGCGTGAGTCAAAAATAAAACTTACCAACTCGTAAGTGTACTGAATACAACCTAGCACATTGAATATCCAATAGGTGATATATGATATAATGCATCGAATAGCAAGCAATGATATCTCGTGGCGCGAATGCACTGCGCGAATAAAACATACGGTGATTAGAAGGAACCTAAACAATGCCTAATAAGCACCTAGCGGGTACTAAAACGGTTATTAACAGATGTCTAAACTGTATCTAATAGATACTTAAACTGTGTCTAAATCATACCTAAACTGTGTCTAAATCATACCTAAACTGTGTCTAATAGATACTTAAACTGTGTCTAATAGATACTTAAACTGTGTCTAAATGGTGTCAAATAGATACTTAAACTGTGATATGCAGGTACCTAAAAAGTCCGAATTAGGTACAGATTAGTCACGGTTTTTCCTCTGAGTGCAAGCTGCGCGATGTGTTTCAATGACTAAATTCATTACTGTGTCATTAATACATGAAAATATATTATCTTAAGACCCTCCCCAGGGTGCCAATATATCGCAGGGCTAATTCTGACTCGATAGCATATCCACTCGTGACGTTCCGAACTCGGCAAACTCAACTTTTCATAGGGGCAATGTACGAGATACCGGCTGCTTTAACCGACATTTTGAGGATCAAGGCGACCTCGGATGAAAATTTTGATAAGACACTACGGAAAGAGCAGGTCGAGAACTTGACAACATGGGTCCTCAAATTTTCAAAGGGCCGTCGAGGAGGCAGGTAGTATAAGCAAAATTCCAGTCATTGCGGTAGAATCGGCCCTTTTTCGGTAAATTCTAAGAACACATCGAACGCCATGACGTTTGAAGCTGAAACTTTTGGATGAAACGCCCACCCAATGAATGACACTTGCTTTTTAGGGTACTACATGATGCACGAACGTTAGATTTGGCGATGCTATTGTTTAAGGAGCACTTATGAGGCATCCACATCGATGTACCCAAGGGATGTACCCAAAAATATCGACTTTTCATTTTCTTTCCGGCGGCATACGGCGGTAGCCGGCGTTTGAGTACACGTGATCAAATAGCCGGCATGCGCGCATCCGCTTATGAGGAATCGGTTCAGGGTATTGTCAAGACATTTGCCCATGCGATCGGTGCACAAATGACACGGGAAAATCTGCATACGTTGGGTACATCGTGATGTACCCAAGGCCGGGTAGTGGACACCGAACATGCACGACCCAAGCGGTGCGAGACTGATTTGATATCGATGTGATGGTGCATACGTGCTTGATGTCGGGAGGGGGTGATGCTTGTATTCCAGGTTTGGCCGGGTGGATGACATCTATCGAGTGGAGCTTGCTTGGAGGAAGACCGTACGTGTTTGTCAAGGTTTCGTGGCTCAAGAAGCCAACTAAAGCTTTAACGGCCGCTTTGCGTGCGAGGCATTCCATCGTAGGAGCGGATAGTGTTTCAAAGTGTTTCTACGTCTTGGACCCAGAGAATCCGGCCACCGAATTCGATCGAAAAGAACCGTTTGTGCTTGCCGAGGAGATTGCTTCTCAAGTGGTGATTCGAAAGCATCCTTGCATGGAAACCTCGGTGGTCTTGGAGCCGCTAGCCGACTTCTTTGAGCAGATTGTCCGAGATGAGAATCCCAGTGACGATGAGGCATGATAGATAAACATAGGTAAATGTAATTGTATATAATGATCGTTTTTGTTATGGTGAATTGTTAAATTCACACATGGTTTGGCCTAAACAAGAATTTTGAAAAATTTTATTCAAAATTTAGGTCAAAATTCAGCCAAAAAGAAATGTCAAAATTTTGAAAGATTTAGGGGGTCTGTAGGAAAAATATCCACCCCCGTCTGCAATTTTTAAAGTTGGATCCCCATCGATCGATATTTTTCGAAAATTTGTCGAAAAATCTGACAGAGACGGTCGAGACGGTGTCGGCTGTCGATGTCGATGTCGCCGCCCTTCCTTTCGTTCAGATTTACAATATTCTTTGTCGACTGTGAGACGCAAGAACAGCCAACAGCGAACAGGGGGGGAATCATCATCACCATGCTCGTCGAAGACTATTCTTCAGCTTCAGAATCTGATATATCTGAGCTCGACGTCGAGGACAACACCAACAAGACAACTCTCCGCCCAGTACACCTAGACCTGGGACGTGACGATGGCGACTCATCGGAGGACGGCGACGACAACCGCGAACTGAGTGGCTTGGAGGCAGCGTATGCACGCACGCGAGCACAACCCCTAACAAACGCCCTCGACCAGTTGAAGCGGAAAAGGAGCTCCCAGCATCATGCGGATAGCGAGCTGCCGCAGCAGCCGGCTTTAGCAGCGCACGAGCGAGAAAGGCACTTCTGAAAGTATTTTCTTAAGTTTTCTTAAGTTTTCTTAAGTTTCTTAAGTTTTCGATATAAACCCACACTATGCATATTTAAATCGGGGTAATTAGCTATTGGCCGACAGTATACTTAAGAATTATACTTAAGAGAACTTAAGAAAATGTAAGTACGTGGAAGCTTCTTGGTAGGAGGATATTGTCCACATGGCTCAAGGATAACTTAAGAAAACTTAAGAATCTTATCCAAATGTAAGCACGTGATTGGCTGGAATGTAGGAGATGTGCACACGTGTAAGAAAGCTATATGCTGGATATTTAAAGAAATATGACACCCAATGACACTTAAGAAAATGACCGATGACACACACCCCACCCTATGACACTTAAGAAAAATGACAGATGTCACATCCCCTACCCTATCACACTTAAGACAAATGACCGATGACACCCACCCCACCCCTATGACACTTAAGCAAAATGACCGATGACACCCACCCACCCTATGACACTTAAGCAAAATGACCGATGACACACACCCACCCTATGACACTTAAGCAAAATGACCGATGACACACACCCCACGCCCTATGACACTTAAACAAAATGACCGATGTCACACACCCCACCACTATCACACTTAAGCAAAATGACCGATGACACACAGCTACCTATGACACTTAAGCAAAATGACCGATGACACACACCCCACCCTATGACACTTAAGACAAATGACAGATGTCACATCCCCTACCATATGACCAAGTGTAAACATACATACATACGTCGTAATGCGATTGGCTCAAACTAACAATGAACAGCATATCCAAACTAATGTGCATGCAACCTGCCACACGCACGATCACCTAACAAGCAACGGATAAGATTAGCAAGCTAAGCAACCATACAGTGGGGAAAGCTGCTACATGTCCTGCATCCATCTCCTGCAAACAAGTCAAGCAAACAATTAGTAAGCGCACAATCATGTGACCCTCAAGCACCCCTCAAATGACTGCCCACGACAAAGCTGTCATGGGCAGTGACTGTGGGCCGTGTTGGGGGGCATAAGGTGAGGCGTGTGACCCCCAAGCACCCCTCAGATCACTGCCCATGACATAGTTGTCACATGCAGTGACTGTGGGCCGTGTTGGGGGGCATACGGTGAGGCGTGTGACCCCCAAGCACCCCTCAGATCACTGCCCATGACA
>LGRX02009454.1:0-11570 GCA_001247695.2 Cymbomonas tetramitiformis | reverse complement strand
GCACACACCTTTGCGATGGCAACGGGTGTGACATCACGACACATGGATCCACTTGTATTGCAATTGTTGCAATTGTTTGCACCACCTCCACCGATGGAGAAAGCATACAAACTCAATCTTATACATGATACCGACGTATTCGCTGGACGATTTGAAAGAGCATATAACATGCCATCGCTTCGTTCCGTCGGACTACAGCCTGAGGCGTTTACCACACATGCATATTTCATTGAATGTTATTGCACAGTGCTGGTTACGGGCTCATTCTTGCATGATACGTTTGGACAGATACCGAACGCATGCAAGAAGTGGAACATGATGGCAGCATCTAGAGCACGTCCTAGTGATATTGGTATGGACATCCCTCCAGTGGATGGAACCGTCTTGTCTAGATCACAGGGACCACGGCCGACTATACCACACTGCCCAACAGCAAATAGGGCATGGCTTCTGTCCACCCCGGATAGGATCATGATATGCCAGAAAGTGGTAGCGTTATTTAGAAGCAGCGGTGGACATATAACATCAGGACAGGAACTTGAGCAATTCGGCGAATGGTTAAAGACCCGCACCGAATTACACACGATATTGCTCAAATACCGTACGCCAATCATTGACCAGTCACCATTGTGCATGTCTAGACGGGGTCGCAGTGCGAAATCATATCTCGCATGCAATCGATCACATCCTGCATTCACCAATTATTATGGCATCATGTCCCGCACAAATAATTTCCGGAGCGCATACGCGTCATCCATTTTGTGCGACCCAGCATTTACAGGAGGTTACTCACCTGTTACGTTCGGCCAGTCCAATATTGATCCATGTTCCGTGCTTGCATTAGATTATATGATGACACTGTTCGCCGGTGTTAAGCCTGGTGCGCCCGACGAGATATTGATGAGGATGTATTGCATAGATCGCATCGACACGAACATGCACTACATCACGGGAAATTGTCGATGGCTCTCGTTAGGCAATAATGCAGCAAATGACGTCACAGCGTCTCAACGCACACAACATACCCGGGACAAACGCCGGGCACGCGCTACGCGCTTCATCATTGCACGTCGCGCTGCATATCGTGCGCGACGCAAGTAAACTGCTGTTACATTGATAAAATCTGAGCGTACTAGAAGCGGGGTCTTTGCTATATACATTATGCATAGCCATCGCCTACGCGATATGAATCGCGATTGAATCTCAACATGCAGCACGATACACGCTTGGTTTGACCATACATACTGATCTTGATGAGTGCCACATGCATTTATGCTGCGAGCACATCGTTCAGTTATACCGTGAAGTCGAGTATGAATTGTGTATTCAATTATACTATGGACGCGGATGGGCAGCTTCATTTGTGGTACGTCGCGGTATCGAATGTATACACTATCACGCGATCGATCCCACGATGGTGGAGAATCGCGCGACACGCGGCGCACGGCGCGCGCGTGCGCGACCCAAACGACATGACCGCCGGTTACGTGAACAAAACAACATGGCAGTCACGTAACGGTCACCACAGCCCTACAATCGCTTTGCGATGCTGGCGGGTGCCGACGGGTTGAAAGTAGGGATACCATATCCCATACTGACATTTCTCTTGAGAACGATCACGGCACGGCACATCAACCGCCACCTCCGTACGCTTCACAGACTTGTATCGCTTGCAATAGGAAAGTTGAGATTAGTAGTATTATACGAGGTATTATCGCGGCTTACACGCGCAGTTGCTAGAGCATACGTCTCACCGGGCGGATACGATAACGAGCGAAGAGAGAGTCTTCGTTGGCCTAGCTTATCAGTGACATAAAATACCATCAGGCGAAGGTACATACCGTAATATGCGATGATCCGCACATATGTTTAAGTCGGTAATAGTATGATGTATGATACGCATTGTAAGGATACCCCACATACACAAACTGTATGTAAGCATGCTTCGTACGAATAAGATGACCCGAACTCCCTTCACGCAGGATGTATGCGTCCCGATGTTTTCCGGGGCCCGCTGTATAGTGGGTGCACCATGTTCTATTTAAATTGCTCAGGCCATATCCTTGGCTCCGGCACATGGTAGATTATCAATTTGACAAGATGAAGATAACGTAATAATTTGTCATATAACCACAAAAACAATTCGCCGAGCAATTCAAGCAGTGGCGTCGCGTCGTTACACTATTCCAATTACGACATGAGTTACGACGACGCAGATGTATACGTATATAAACAACTCTGTAATATGTTCACTGCTATTCGGAATTGCTATGCTAACTATAAATCGCTTGCACATACAAGGTCCTACAGTGATTTGCACTGATAGCGTTACTGTAATCCGCCCGGTGTGACGTATACCTGTATGTGCATGCAAGCAAGTTTCGGATGGTTGTGGCTTATGGTAAGCAAGAGCAGCATTACTTGTCCATGATCATGTCAAACAGCGAATCCTGCTGTGGATGATTATTTCGGAAATTTCCAAGGATACAAAAGTAATTCTTGGGTTGTGAGTAAATAATTTTTGTTGCAGTAAAACTGAGTCAGTGAATAATGTAAAATTATACAATTGATATACCCAAGATATTCAATGCTATAAAATTTCTGGGACAAGTGTATATAAAAGTAATTACAGAAGTATGTATGATATGAGTCAGTATTAAAAGTAAGTAAGCAGTATTGTGAAATAATCGAATGTGGAGATCATATTTGTGGTCCCAGTTGAAAGTATCAATTATTCACTTTGTCAAGTAACCTGTCATTGCTTCATAATCAAAATATAAGTAAATAATATACCCCTAAAGGGGTTAATAGTATTCTCGGCTTGTCATGTCGCATTCGTGTGGGGTTTGGGTGCGACGGATGCGGTGAGCGCATTCGCGATCGGCGTTTAATGCTTCTTAACAACGTGAGCATTCTGCGTGATTAATCGTCCGGTGAGCTGTTTATCGTTCGCATTGTTTTTTAAAAGAAGTTTTCGAAGACTCCGTGTTCTCTTTATTACACCCTGCTATCACGAAAAAATGACGAATAGCGAAGAAGAAGATTGCCCACATCGCGCCCAGCAAAAGACTTTGCTGGCCATTTCACGACCAACGCGCCGATCGGGACTAGAGCTATATCAATATCGCGACTGGACCACACTGGAGCTTTGTTGCATCGAGGACTATGGTGACCGAATGCCACGTGCCGATGGCAGTCTCTCTTGGTTGACTGATATTCCGTTGATACATTCTCGTTACTTCGTTGAGTATATGAGCGATTATTTGCAGGCGCGCTTCGGTAACGCACACATTGATGTGGCTCGTCACATCTGGTCCTTTGTGCTGCAACATTACAAGGCACCAGGTACGCTCGTACAATTTCCACTCACGGGCATTCCTGCCATCGGCGACAGGGTGACGTTGAACCCAGAAGATCAGGCTGGTCCCCAACAAGGGCCTAATTATTACCTCCGTCGAGGTATCAACCAAGACTGCGTTGGGACCATCACACGATTCGGAGACCGCGGTAGTGAGGTGATTGTCAAATGGGACAATGGTCCATATGTCGATAGAGGTTTCTGGTGTTTCAAGCGTGGCGGGCGGGGTCTGATGTACGCATGATCCAATGTTGTGATATACGGTAATAAAGCTTCTGATTCCTCTGTATACATATGCTATAAGTGGATATATAGATATTTATGCCAGATAATTTGGTATACACCGTTGGCATTGTTGTTTTGTTAATCGCTTTTGGGGTATCGATAACACTTTCTTGCAGACAAATGACACGACCGTCGATTTAATTCTTCATGTTTACTACTTTTGCCGGAACCCATGATTGGCCGATAGACTTGCTGATTAATTGCGATTGTCGATTGTCGGGTTTGTCAGTAAAAGCGCCCGGGGCATA
This sequence comes from Cymbomonas tetramitiformis, assembly GCA_001247695.2. Lineage (NCBI taxonomy): Eukaryota > Viridiplantae > Chlorophyta > Pyramimonadophyceae > Pyramimonadales > Pyramimonadaceae > Cymbomonas > Cymbomonas tetramitiformis. Next base: position 7,679 of record LGRX02009454.1, on the reverse strand, counting down.
TCCATCGACTCATTATTATCGATTGTTTGTTGGCAATTATATCAAATTTCGATCTAGCCACATGTCAACGTATTGGCTTGTTTCTGGCGTGTCGTCGATTGTTTTCGTTTCATGCTGCGATATTGATTGCTTCATATGCACAGTGAAGCAACTGTCGCGCACGATGCGCGTGCGTGAACCGACAGCACCGCAATCTAGAGAGGCGACGTTTGGCAAATAAGCTGCAGAGCAGCTCAGAAGGTGTTCCGTTTGAGGATGACTCTATATTTTGAGCGAGGGAACGTGAACGAAAATGATACCTAGTGATCAGGCTCACAAATTGCATGCGTTTTGGCACGTACGATGAAGTCAGAGCACGCGCGCAAGGTTACGGGACTAGACTCAGAGTCTGAGGACTCAACGTAAGTCGATATACATGGATAACTATTGCCATTGCCGTCCTTATGCAATTATAGGGGTGTGGAGTTAATTTCCAGAACCAACACTGGCAGCGGTGTATGGGATCTGCTTTCACACATGTATGGTTGGCATACAATCGAGGCTCTGAGCGCACTCAAGATGCTCCGCAAATGCCAGCCGCCTAGAACAATTAATTCGCTGCGCATGATAACCAAGCCGAACGTAACAGATTACTAGGCAGGAGGTCGAACTCGATAGAAGATCCCCTTCCACTACAGCCATCTGGTCACTTCATCAGTTGTCATTACAAATATGCACAGTGTCACAAGTGATGGCCTTCGATGCATCAGCTGCGGGCGTATGGACGAACATGGATTACTATCGAATATATACACAGTGTCGCGCTCGTCACCACCTTCAATGTGTTGGCTGCAAGCGCATCATGATGATCCGCTGCCGCGATGCGAAATACACCGAGGATTCGTGTAAATCAACGCGTCAAATAGCCATGTTTCGTTGCAGCACGCGTCTTCGCTGCCACATCACCGTCGAATCCAGCGTTCATCTTCGCGCATCGCTCATCGCGCAGTGTGCACCTTCGCTCATTGCTAAGCACGACTTGTCAGAGCTCCGCTGGCCCTCGTCTGTGCTTGGCACCCATCACCACCACCATTCTTGCCGCCCATCACTGTATCAGATCGCGGCATCAATGATGCGTCGGCTCTTCGCAGTACACGTCGTCGCTGTCACAACACTCTCTCGTCTGTGTTTAAATTTCGCTGGTGCAGCGTTCACCTTCGCGCATCGCTTATTAGTGTCCGCCTTTGCCCATCGTTCAACCTTCGCCTGCGCTCATCATTCAGCAGAGCTCCGTCGACCCTCGTCCGTGCTCATCATTCAGCAGAGCTCCGTCGACCCTCGTCCGTGCTCATCATTCAGCAGAGCTCCGTCGACCCTCGGCCGTGCTCATCATTCAGCAGAGCTCCGTCGACCCTCGTCCGTGCGTATCATTCAGCAGAGCTCCGTCGACCCTCGTCCGTGCTCATCGACACTCGGCATCCATTACCATTACGCTCAGCGCTCAGAGTGCATCACTCATCGCATTGCGGCACCCACGGTGCGTCGGCTCGTCGCAGCACACATTGTCGCTGCCACAACACTTTGAATCACCTGACAATTAAATATTGACTTTCAGATTCAGCTTTCACCGGACCTATTTGTTCCCGGCGTGCTATAGCCTGGCAATTACGGTATGCACCTATATCCACATTTCCAGCTGTCAGGGCACTCGCTTCGATGTATCAGTGACACTGGAAACTGCTCCTCAGCGGACTGCTTCGACAGGTCCTGGATGCCATCTCCGTGATTCCATCCTAAACTTCACCTCAGTCGACAACGCACAGTCAGCTGTGTGCTGACGGCGGGATGTATCATGTAGCCGACCATGAATTGATCATGGTGATACTGGCCAACTTTGTTGCAATATCTTCACTTGCTGTTCCGCGTCAGCTCCTCATTGTGGAGATGTTCTGTGTCCGGGACTTGCAGGATGGGAACAAGAAGCTGGCATTGTGTGTGGGGAGGCGGACAGCTGCCTTGCTGTGCGCAGGGAGGCGGACATGGGCCTCCACGTGCGGCGAATGGCCTCTGAGATAGTTGCTAACACGTGCAGTATCGCTTGCCCTCTTTTTCCGCATGTTTGCTGTAACGCACCCACAATTTCCCAGCACCAGTCCAATGCACACCGCGAATATGCCCACGCCAACTCAAACACTTCCCTACTGTGAAAAGAGGCGCAGCAAGTCGGGGCATCGATCGATGGAACAGGCGCTGTTGGCTACAAGTTGCTGGAAGTAAATAGCCAGGCGCACAGCATATTCTACAACAAGTATAAGCCGGTCGTGGCAATGCTGAAAAACATGTTCCCTCGTGAGTCCTCAGAAACACAGACCGGAGACAAATGCGCATGTTCGATCTGTGCAACGAGCAGAAAGAAATGCACAACAGGCCTCTTGGACGCTCACTCACACAACCATTCGCTGAGAGGAATGCATGGCGCACCTGAGCCACGGGTGTGGACCGCTTTGCAATACGAGGAGCTCGGCGCGGGCACTGGCGCAAGAGCAAAATCTCCCGATTGCAGGTAGTATCTTCGCTGCTCCGCGTCCCGCACCTTCCGCGAATATCCATTGCTGTGCCCTGAGAAGTTCCCATTGGTGCGCAGGTCGCCCGCATTCGCTCCAGCCTCCGAGGACCCCCATTGCGGATGCGCGTTGACTATCTCCGCGCTGGGGATGGAGGCAGGAGAGCCAGACGCTTCGCCAACGGGCCCCAGGTCAGCGTTATTCTTAGAAGTGCCCTGACAGGTGTGCTCCGATGCGCCATCGGGGTCGTTTGTCTTGAATGTGACGGGGCGCTCCCAAGGCCTCCAAAATAGATCTCGCTTCCCTGAATCAGCAGAGTTCGTCATCTCCAGAATAGGCAATCCCAGCGCCTGAACACGTTCGCGAAGGGCTTCCTTGCGCCTGCATTGAGAACGGCCCACACGCCGCCACTGAACCAGTGCGCACAACCATTGGCGTTAAACATCCTCTTCTACACAGACCTCTCCCGGCATTTGTGTAACTGCATTTGACTTGAGATAGATAGTTGCACAGCTGCCACAATCACTTACTTCTCAAGGCAAATTTAAAAACAAAGGCGACCCGAACGAATTGCACCCAACCCAAATCCTCGTCATTGCTTCATCCCAACCCAGCCTCCCCCGTGCCCAACCACAGCGCCCCATACAAGCCTCGACATTGCTTCATCCCAGCCTCCCCCCGTGTCAACCACAGGGCCCCGTACAAACCCTCGACATTGGTTCATCCCAGCCCCCCCCTGCTGCCAACCACAGGGCCCCGTACAAATCCTCGTCATTGCTTCATCCCAGCCTCTCCCCCGTGTCAACCAGCGCCCCGTACAAACCTCGCTGCTTCATCCCAGCCTCTCCCCCGTGCCAACCACAGCGCCCGTACAAACCCTCGTCATTGCTTCATCCCAGCCCTCCCCCCCGTGCCAACCACAAAGCCCCGTACAAACCCTCGCCATTGCTTCATCCCAGCCCCCGTGTCAACCACAGGGCCCCGTACAAACCCTCGGCATTGCTTCATCCCAGCCCTTCTCCCATTCCAGTCTCATGTCTACGCCCCCATCCTCCTGGCTTCACTCCTTCCCTCCGCGAATGCCAGCCCGCGGCCGCAGTCTAATTTAGTCTATATTTTCCACGGGTACGCACGATTAAGTGCATATACTACTACATTTTAGCGAACGGTTCATATGAATGAATTTACAGTCCCCATCTCCCCAATTTCTCCCGAATCGCGCGGGTCAGTGACACGTTGCGTGCGTCAGCGTCACGCGTGAGCGTCAGTTGTCATGTTTCTTCCCCAAAAGGGCCTATGTCACTTTTCTTCCCAAAGGGCTCTACAATTCTTCCCCCAAAAAGAATTTCCCCTGCCTTGGGACACATGTTGGTGTGCGGTGACAGCTGGAAATCTAGAGGTGCTGCAGTGGGCGCGCGAGCATGACTGCCCGTGGGACGCCCACACATATTGGCGAGCGGCGGTGGATGGGCATCTGGAGGTGTTGCAGTGGGCGCGTGAGCATGACTGCCCGTTAGATGCCAACCCATGTTGGCGTGCGGCAGGCCGGCATTTAGAGGTGCTGCAGTGGGCGTACAAGCATGGCTGCCCGTGGGACTCCTACACATGTGAGGCTGCAGCGGAAGGTGGGCATTTGGAGGTGCTGCAGTGGGCGAGTAAGCATGGCTGCCCGTGGGATCCGGGGACATGTTATAATGCGGCGACAGGTGGGCATTTGGAGGTGCTGCAGTGGGCGCGCGAGAATGACTGCCCTTAAGACGCCGCGGCATGTTGGCGTGTGGCGGAGGGTGGGCATCTACAGGTGCTGCAGTAGGCGCGTGCGCATGGCTGCCGGTGGGACGCCCACACATGTAATGGCGCGGCGGCAGTGGGCGGCGGGACGATGCTGCAGTGGGCGCGCGAGCATGGCTGCCCGTGGGCGGACTCCGCGACATGTTCTCATGCGGCGGCGGGTGGGCATCTGGAGGTGCTGCAGTGGGCGCATGCGACTACTGCCTGGGACGGTGACATATGCGAGGTTGCGGCGGAAGGTGGGCATCTGGAGGTGCTGCAGTGGGCGCGTGAGCATGGCGGCCCGTTGGATGCCGGCTTATGATTGGCACAGGGCGGTTGAAGGTGGGTATCCAGAGGTGCTCCTTCGGGCCTGCCCATGGGATAATGGCACACATGTTGTCTTACGACGGCAGGTGGGATGCATCTGGAGCTGCTGCAGTGGGCGCACGAGCATGATGGTTTCCCTTAGGATGCTGATGTGTGGCGGAAGGCGGGCATCTAGTAGAGGTATTGTAGGTGCACATCAAGATACCGCTTACGGTAAGTCGACTTTACACAAAACTTTAAACTTTCTACATCGCGAGATACGGGCGATTTAAGTGTGCGCTTAATAAGTATGGTTAAGTATGGGAGGCAGCCGAGCTTCAGTATCGACCATAACTTTGCAATGTCTTGATCAGTTTGATCCCTGAAATACGCAATGTGGCTAGATTGCTTTGGGCGACCAATTTATGAAATAACATTATTTTCGGAGCCTTTGTACAAATTCGACTTATCGTAAGCAATACCTTGACATGTGTACTGAAATACTCGAGCACACATATAAACATGCTAAGATACCAACCAGCTTTTCATACTTCAAAGTATACATACATATATATATACATATACATATATATATATATGTGTGTGTGTATATGTATAATGGCTATTTAAAATGAAAGCACCAGAATAGTGAATGAGTAGAACACGAATAGTTTATTCATGTCGCATGTATCTGTGATGCTATCTTCAACTGTGGCCCTATGACTCGTGAAATAAATGCCAACAATGTCGTATACATATCTCGATGATGTCAAATGAAATAAACAATATGCATGCAACCAGATATCTGCTGTTTCAGTCTTCACACATCACTTCAGCATCATATAGAATTGTTTGTGATCTCTGTTCTATTTATTCATTTCCTGTCCTATACCTTTCCTACGAAGTTGTATAACAGAATTCAAGGTATTCTCTTGCTCTCTGTCACCTTCTCTGGGGCATTTCCATGTTGTATTGTATATGTTCAGTCAACTCATCGCACAAAAGTAGACACATTCACCAAAAAAGGCAAGTCTTGTGGCATTGGGCGCTTCTGCTCTCTGGAGGGCGGATGTTCTCCTGACTCGATTCATATACAAAGTATTCTGCATAAAAAATGCTGAAGAGGCCTTTACTCTTCTGCTATCGTCCAATCATCAGCACAACTCACTTCATGGCATCCTCGCCGTCAGCTGTGTTTGGGTTTTGGCCGCGGTTTGGGCGAGGCCGATGTGGGTGCCCTCGCAAATGTGCACCTCCTACAGCAACTGCAGGATTATGCACCCCCGTGTGAAGCCCGTCAACAAAGGTCAGCCAGATCATTACTCCAACAGAGATCAATGCATGCGAGAACAAAGGGAAGCTATGTGGCAGTGCAACTGAAGGACAGGATGGATAGTAACATGGCCTGAATGGCGAAACCTCAGCTTCCCTAGCGATCGATTTTCAAGACTGGAATCTAGGTACCCAGGTCTCGTTAAAAGCTGATAATGACCATGACACTGCCATCAGTACCCTCCACAAGCAAACCATGCATATGCCACAAGGTTCATTACATTACCTGGCGAGGGCTTGTCAGCAGTGGATGTATCGGCTGAGTCAGGTGCTGCTTCCGACACAGGTGCACTCTCCGAGGAGGCCAACCCAGTACCAGCGTCCTCAGCCGGCACCGCGGCGCTGGAGTCCTCAGCCGGCACCGGAGCGCTGGCGTCTTCAGCTGGCACCGCAGAGCTGGAGTCCTCCGCCGGCACCACAGAGCTGGAGTCCTCCGCCGGCACCGCAGAGCTGGAGTCCTCAGCCGGCACCGCAGAGCTGGAGTCTTCAGCCGGCACCGTGGCGCTTGTATCCTCTGCGGGCGCGGTCTCAGCCACACTCTCGCTCTTCTCATCCACAGCGATGGACGTTTCACCTGCGGTGCTAGGCGAGGGCCCCTCGGCCACCACTGCTGGTTCCCCTGGGTCCCCAGCATCGCCTTGTGCCGCCAATGCCGCCCTTTCCTCCGCAGTCGCGCCAATCTTAGCACCCGCTTCCGCGTTTTGCTTCGCCTCCTCCACCTTCAGCGGGTCAACTGGTACCTGACATCAACATGCCTCACCACCCTTCCCCCTCTTGAGCTGCACCCCTTCCATCTCGCGCACTCTCGCGGTTTTTTTTTTTTTTTTTGGTTTTTTCCATTTTCAACTTTTTCACAAATTCACACTTCCCCCCTCTCAACATGTCTCCATCTCGGTCACCAACACTCCTCCCCCATTCAAGCGGCAGCAGCTTTCTTTTGAATACCATTTTCCTTTTTCACCTCCGATCCCTATCACCTTTTCCCTCTAAACATGTCTCCATCTCGGTCAACGACACTCTTAATCTTATCAAGCGGCACCAGCCTTTCTCTTGATGACCAACACCTTTCAACATCCCTCTTGAGACCCGCCACCTACAGGCTCACAAACTCCAGACGAGGAGACAACCAGGTGCGATGATAGATGGGACCATCTTTGTGGAATCTGTGGGAGATGCCGGCTTTCCTATGTCATGCGCCAAGCCGAGGACACGAAACCCGCCAGCTTGGTTCTATTTCAGCACCCCTCGGTGTCTATGGAAGATGTATTGCCGACTTTCCTATTCCTTGCTGCTTGCCTAGGATCTGAGCCAGCCTGCTTATGGGGTATTTCAAAATGGGATGGGTGCTCGGAATGACGGCTTTCACCTTGGTAGGGTACTTGAAGTAGGGATTTGTAGGGGAGGCCTGGAAGTATGACACGCCCGTCGTGTCAGCTTTGGGAATATTCCCCATCCACCCTGAGATATTCTTGGTGCACGGGAGCTTCTTGGCGATGGTGTGGAGCGCTGAGAGGTAGAACATGTTGTCCCCGGTGGTGTTGTACATCAGCTCGCGCAGCTCGTGCTCCACCTGCAGCCCGCTAGCCCAAAGCCGCTTCCCTCAACCCACAAGCCCTTTCTCTGCCCCTTTTCCGCTCCCTAAAGCGTACGCTGCCCCTGCTGCCGCCCCCCGCACTTCCCTCGATCCGACTCTCTAGCCCAGTCTCTGCCCCTTTTCCGCTCCCT
>LGRX02009453.1:0-14562 GCA_001247695.2 Cymbomonas tetramitiformis | reverse complement strand
GGGAAGCCTCCGTGGGGGTTCCCCGCTCACACTGGCTTGTGGGGGATGCCGTTTTTGCTTTGCTTCGTTCTCTTGCTTTCCGTCATGGGAGTGGGGACCGCCGCCTACACGGCGGCCAATGACCTCAGCTCTGTGCAGGTATCGGGTCGGGCTGCACCGCAGCCTGTGCTGTGCAGGGGAGATCTCTGCGTCTACTCTGGTATCTCCGAGCTAGACCCCGTCACACTGGATGCGGTGCTGCACTCCCTGGGTGCTGCGGCAGTGCTGCTGCCGCCTGACCCGCTGGGAGGCAGTGCTGCGGGATGCTACGGTGAACATTGTGGTGACGGTGCTCCTCTGATCTTTGACCCCGAGTAGTTTTATTCCTGGTTCTGGCAGTGCACCACCTTCTGGTGGTGTGCTGAGATGTGCTTTGACCTCAACATGGTCTTCAAAGCTTTTACTTTGACTCCTTATATCCGTTAATCTGACTTGCTGGCGCCGTGCCTTTCAGTAGTTTAGCAGGACCTATATGCCTGTATGTTTCTGCACTTGTGCCGGCTAGAGGGTTTCAATTTGTGTATCAGAATTGCACAGTTGAATTAGCAGTTAGGTTTGTCACCCTAGCTCCTACCCTAACTTATCTTAACATTCTGACTCTCCTAAACAGTCACCACCCACAGTGCTGGGGTGGTGTGCTGGAATCTGTATAGGTAGCCCTGACTGGGAGTCCCGGTGCAGGCCCCTATGACAGACCCCTAGGACCAACACTGGACCGCTGACTGATCTATAGGTTCGTGCTGTGACACACGCTGTGTCACAGGTAGGCTAGTATCCGAGACCGTTGCGAGACCGCTCCGGGTATATCTAGCTTAGGGTTTATTATCTTATGAGAGTTTATCCACACAGTTCGGGACCCTCTGATATCTAGTGAACTAGGATATTCCGGTATACCCTTATGATTAACATTATTGTCATGTCAGTTGTCACACCCGACCGGACCGACAGCGACATCGACATCGACACGAGAATGCAGAATCGAGAATGAGAATCTCCTTTCGTTTGAGCTTACAGTGTCACAGTACAGTAGAAACGCTCATATGAAATTATGACGGAAAATCGGCCCCTTTTTGGCAACGGAGACGATAAATTGGGGAACGGTTCAGAAATGATCCACGATGGAAAATCGAAAATCTCAGTCGTTCGATTTTTTCGATTTTCCCGTTCTGGTTTTGTTCGCTTTGTCAGCGTTCATTCCTTTTTCTCAAAACTTACGGGGGCAGTCGCACAGCCTGTTTGACCGGTGTATATTACATAAAAACCATGATACTAAGCATGCGCATACATTGAATAGTGATCCTGAGACTGTTAGTACCAAGTAGGTACCAACAATCTGAGGATCCGCTGACGCATTCTCCACATTTTGAGAATCCCCGCAAGCGGGCTACTTGCGCCCGGTTGCGGGGTATGTGTTTTCTAGCAAAAGGGGATTCGTCAACAGATTCGTAGCGATAACTTTCGCCTCGCTAACAGTATTAACAAAGTAGGTACAGATTTGGAATGCCGAGACTCTTGCGCATCGATTGCCATCATCCGATATACCCCGCGAGCGAGCGGGGTATAGCGGATGCTCGATTGAGCGTTCGGAGGGTTGAGCGAGCCAAATCACACGCCATGCACAGATTTGCTTCAGTTCTTGTTTCTAAACAACATCTGAACAGCATGAACCTACCAGTATGCTTCCTTAGACGCATACCAGTAGGTCTGTAAAGCCCCCGAGCGCAAAAAGTGATTTTTGCGGCCGTGAAAAATCATACTGTGATGCCCAAACCCTGAATTTCTGATCCCGCGGCTCCGTTGCCAAAATTTCGATCATTTTCCCATATGACCGCTTGTAGGGGTGCCCAACTAAATTTGAGCCGTCCAAGCTTTTTAGATTGGGAACATCGGAAGGTCCGAAGAGATTCCTGGGGAGCGACAAAGGAATGCATCGTATTTTGATCTCTGGGATCGTACATGGACTGTCGGATTCGGAAAATGGCCACTGTTAAAAGTAAACGGACCAGTTTAAGTTGTGCAGCTCTACAGTACAGCTTTGTTTCAATCGAATGTGAATGTTGAATGTAGAATGTTTTAGCGTTGAGGAGTGCAATCCGAATGGGGAATGCCGAATGCGATTGTTCCATTCGATTGTATTCGTTTCGAGCGAACACTCGAGCGAGCACGCACTCTCGTCTGAAGTCTGATGATCTGACTCTCCCCTCAAAGCTGTGCTCAACGGCTCTTCCATTCAGATTCGTCTGATGGTCTTCTGACTTCTCTCGTCTCTTCACGTCTTCAGTCTTGACGCGCGATGGTGGATGGATAATTCACGAGCTCCGAACTGGCGATGGCGATGGCGTGGGACTTGCTACAAAAACAATCGAATCGGAATATCAATATGAAAGTAATTCACTGTATTTTTCGGATCTACTGTGACGATACTTGTGTCACTGTCGTGTGAATAGATAGAAATTCGATCTCATCGCATACACCAACATTTGCCTATCGTGCGCGAATACCTTCTGATTCCTTTCTCTAGTGTTTTCCCTATCTTCCAAATTTCGATATCGTTCTCCAAACAAGTGGCGCTTAACGTGAGAAACTGCTCGTAGGAAGGAGTTGGCGTGCAACTTCCAATGGGAACAACGTTACAACCGAGTACTCTCTGTGGAAGCATACCATATCTCTTCGACCTCGCGAGCGTGTGGAACTGTTGTTGTGTGTGATCGCGTATTCTTTAAGCTCTCTGGAAGAACGCACTTGATATATTCCATATATATATTCCATCATGGGAGGTGCAGGGTCCAACTTAAAAAACGCACTGGAGGAAGAGTATAACCGGTTACGCAAAAAGGATTATCTGGTGAGCAGTTACGATTTTCCCAAACACTCAGTTAAAGAGCTCACGTGTTGAATGACCTTAGTCTTCACTGACGATTGCGCACAGTGCATGTCGCGCACGGTCACTCTCTCATCCGTGGCGACAACTTGAACACACGCAGGAGTCGCACGTGCGCGCGCATTGCTGGTCGGTTCTTGCAGACGCAATGGAATTCGGGTGTTTTATTGTTATGACTTCGCAAATCGACTTCGCATCTATCAACCGAAACAGCTTGCCCCTGCGCGTCACAACGGCGAGATATTCGAGTCAACGACCAGCATGCAATTCTGCGCTTGTCTTTTGCCGTTGTTTATGTTTGCTTCTTAGACATCCGAATGTTTAACACTCCTCAGAATTTGCCCCACAACGCGCGCTCGATTCTCGTGCGCTCAGTTAACATTCAAGCAAAGCCCCAAGTCGAGAGGGTCAGCAATTGATTATATTCAGACTGCAACCGCACTGTGAGTATGGCCCTTTGGGCTCTCATTTACGTGACATGAACACAACCTACGCTGTATTGTTCAGAGCCTAATCTTGTGTTCCACGGCCTCGGCGAATGACAGTCGCTTGGAGAACTGGTGGAGTTTCACATTCCTAACCTCATCCAGCTGGAGATGGGGCATCTCGGCGTCCTCTTCGTGATGGACAAGTGAGTTCCAGCCCTGTCGCACTCAGAGCTGGGAATAAGTTTCGGATTCCGAAAGAAGGCTTGGAGAACGTTTTCCGGGTTTATGTTCTGAGGAATATCACAAAACGTTCCACCTCCCCCACTGTCAGAGATAGCTCATGCACCGACAATCGAACCGTTGACTCAGTTGTGAAACACGCTTATCTAGCCCCCTTGGCGGCGGTAGCGAGTGTTTATTGCGTATAATCTTTGAGGCCTGAGGCTCCGCCCTCGGCTTGTCTGGCGATCATATCTGATTTCACTTTCGCTTGGCAGAACTCTAGCGTTTGCTCTCTTCTCCAACAAGTAGTGGGTAGGTCTTCCTGACGAGTGATGCACTGGGCTTCTGCATGCATTGTGCGCAGTACTAAAAGCGGACGATATGAACTGGATAAGCTCCTCACTTTTTCCGAAGTTGCGATGGAGCGGGCCAAGCTGTACCGCGCGCACGAATTCCAAGTGGGTATTCGTTCATAACCCTGTGCTAGATCGTAAAACATCGTCGTTCGACTCTCTGCTACACTGAGCACGGCTCCAGTATCTGCGACGCCCGTTGCCCCTCCAGTCTGCAAGCCCCTGCCGCAGTCTCAGTCTCTTTAACGCTTGATTCCTCCTACCTGGTCCATGGGCAGCTGCCCGATGACATGTGTGACATAACTCTAATGGCAAATTTGTCAGATGGCTCTGTAGATCACGCTTAACCTGAGGATGTGTGCTTGCTCGAGCACTTGGGAAGCGGGAAGCGGTGTTTTGTGGGGCAGTACGTGCGCCGTGTGTGTCTTGGGGCTTCGGGCGGAGCGTGGGGCAGTGCGTGCGCCGCGTGTGTCTTGGGGCTTCGGGCGGAGCGTGGGTTATTGTACGAAGCATGCACTCTCCCCCCTCCCCCGCAGAGAGCTCCGGTCACAATAGGCAAGCAGAGGTCTTGGCAAATACATATATTCACAATATATTAATTGCCACCCAGTCTGGCCTATTCGGTCTCTCGGCATGTGGCATGAGTGTCTGTCTCCCTCTCTGTCAGGTGGAGCAAGGTCTCAGTGATCCCAAGCACGAAGCTTCTAAGCAGGTTCCTAGCAGGTGTCCAGCTGCTGTACGGAATGGAACTAGGCGCCATGCGCAACCAGAAACGGCTGGTTCTTCGAAGCTGCTGTGAGGAAACGGCCTCACAGGTTCCCCATGGGAATCGTGCGCTCATCTGAGACTCTGCCGCCACCTGCCACCAAACAGCACACCCCCGTGCATCATCCCTTGCAACTAGAGGAGTGGGTGGGTGGGAAAAGAAAGGAAGAACAGAGATGGAGCGTTGCTCCTGAGGCTGAGATTCCGAAAAACTGCTTGACACTCCCTGAGAAAGTTGTTAACAACCAACTTCTCGTGTCAAGCCCAGACGTGTCACGTGTCACCGATCACGGCGATCGGTGACTCCCCCCGTCCCGATGCCACAGACAACGGTGTGGCATCGATCTGGCAGACGGGCCTGGCGACCCTACACTTAGGGTTCGCGCGCATTGCTTCTACAATAACCCAAATTATTATTTTCCAAATAATAATTGTCTATTATTGTACGAAGCATGCACTCTCCCCCCTCCCCCGCAGAGAGCTCCGGTCACAATAGGCAAGCAGAGGTCTTGGCAAATACATATATTCACAATATATTAATTGCCACCCAGTCTGGCCTATTCGGTCTCTCGGCATGTGGCATGAGTGTCTGTCTCCCTCTCTGTCAGGTGGAGCAAGGTCTCAGTGATCCCAAGCACGAAGCTTCTAAGCAGGTTCCTAGCAGGTGTCCAGCTGCTGTACGGAATGGAACTCTAGGCGCCATGCGCAACCAGAAACGGCTGGTTCTTCGAAGCTGCTGTGAGGAGACGGCCTCACAGGTTCCCCATGGGAATCGTGCGCTCATCTGAGACTCTGCCGCCCAATCTGCAAAGCAGCCGCTCACCTGACAGACCTAACAGGCACCCAAAGCCACATGTGAAGGGGAGGGAAACAAGGAATGTGTGAGGCCATGACCTTAGTCTGATGCCTCCGCCGTCTCCACGAACGTGGCCGGAAGGATGAGCTGCTGCTCCTCGGCCCGGATCATCTCCAACTAGTGCAACAGCGGACAGTCCGTGCACCACCAGGTGCCCGCCCCACAACAAGTGCACCGCCCCCAGCGGTCGCCCCCACGTGCCCCAATGCACTACCCCCTCAAGACGTGTGCACCCCCAGCACGTGCGCCGCCCCCAAAGGGCGCGCTTACCACCGCTAGTGCTCCGACCCAATGCACGACGCCTCCGGGCTACTTCCACGAGCCAGCCCCCCCCCGGAGCAACTAGGTCTCCGCTAGGTCCCAAAGTCGACCGTGAAGCTGCCTACTACCCCCTTCAGCTCTGGCCCGCATCCTTCCTGTGCACAGGTAGAGCAACAACGGATGCTCACACCCCCCCGAGCCCACCGCTATGCGAGCGGGCGCTCATCCCACAGCACGGCTCTGCCTGAACCAGAGCCCCCCCGAAAAGATGCTCCTCCGGAACAACCTGCTCGCATCTCGGGCCCCAAAGGCGAAGTGTGAAGCGGCCTACTCCTGCGGCCGTGCTTCACATCCCTCCTGTGCACCAGCACAACAACGGCAGGTGCACACACCCCCATGAGCCCGCCACCCCAGCGGGTGCCCGTCCCACAACGGGGCTCTGCCCGGTGCACGAGGCTTCTGGGCTAGCCCTAGCAGGTCCACGTGTAACTGCTGTCTAGAGCTAGGCGCCATACGCTACCAGGTTCACGTGTAACTGGTCCCCAGAAGCCGCCGTGGAGGTCCACCTCTCCCCCCCCCACAGTGGCTCTGCGTGCATGCCTAAGAGTGACCGCCCGAGCTAGGCCCCCACCCGGAGCCAAACCCGGCTCCCCAAAGGCGAAGTGTGAAGCTGCTGACTACCCCCTTCAGCCCGGCTTCACATCCCTCCTGTGCACGAGCACAACCACGGCGGGAACACACTCACCCATGAGCCCGCTAATCCCGGCGGGTGCCCGTCCCACAACTGGGCTCTGCCAGGTGCACGAGGCTTCTGGGCTAACCCTAGCAGGCTCACGTGTAACTACTGTCAGGAGCTAGGCACCATGCGCTACCAGGTTCACGTGTAACTGGTCCCCAGAAGCCGTTGTGGAGGTACACCACTCTCCCCCCACAGTGGCTCTGCGTGCGTGCCTAAGAGTCACTGCCTGAGCTAGGCCCACCCGGAGCAATCCCGGCTCCCCAAAGGCGAAGTGTGAAGCTGCCTACTACCCCCTTCAGCCCGGCTTCACATCCCTCCTGTGCACCAGCACAACAACGGCGGGTGCACACTCTCCCATGAGCCCGCCGCTCCCGGCGGGTGCCCGTCCCACAACAGGGCTCTGCCCGGTGCACGAGGCTTCAAGGCTAGCTCTAGCAGGTTCACGCGTAACTGTTGTCCCGAGCTAGGCGCCATGCGCTACCAGGTTCACGTGTAACTGGTCCCCAGAAGCCGCCGTGGAGGTTCACCCCTCCCCCCACAGTGGTTCCGTGTGCACGCCTAAGGGCCACTGCCTGAGCTAGGCCCCCAACCGGAGCAATCCCGGCTCCCCAAAGGCGAGATGCGAAGCTGCCTACTACCCGCTTCAGCCCGGCTTCACATCCCTCCTGTGCACCAGCACAACAACGGCAGGTGCACACCCCCCCATGAGCCCGCTACTCCCGGCGGGTGCCCGTCCCCAACAGGGCTCTGCCCGGTGCACGAGGCTCCTAGGCTAGCCCTAGCAGGTTCACGTGTAACTGCTGTCAGGAGCTAGGCGCCACGCGCTACCAGGTTCACGTGTAACAGGCCCCCCCAGAAGCCGTTGTGGAGGTTCACCCTTCCCCCTCACAGCGGCTCCATGTGCACGCCCAAGAGTCACTGCCTGATCCAGGCCCCCACCCGGAGCAATCCCGGCTCCCCAAAGGCGAAGTGTCAAGCTGCCGACTACCCCCTTCAGCCCGGCTTCACATCCCTCCTGTGCACCAGCACAACAACGGCAGGTGCACACTCTCCCGCGAGCCCGCCACTCCCGGCAGGTGCCCGTCCCACAACAGGGCTCTACCCGGTGCACGAGGCTTCTGGGCCAGCCCTAGCAGGTTCACGTGTAACTGCTGTCTGGAGCTAGGCGCCGTGCGCTACCAGGTTCACGTGTAACTGGCCCCCAGAAGCCGCTGTGGAGGTTCACTCCTCCCCCCCACAGTGGTTCCGTGTGCACGCCCAAGAGTCACCGCCTGAGCTAGGCCCACCTGGAGTAACTTGCTCTGGCACAGTCCCCAACATCAACCGTGGAGCTGCCAACACTTCCCGCAGCCCGGTCTCCCATCTCACCGTGCCCATGCAAGCAACAGCAGGTACGCGCCCTCCCCCACTCCCGGGTGCGCGCTGCTCAACAAACACACCGCTCCCTGCGGCCGCCCATCCCCCAACGAGCGCTACCTCCCAACAGGTGAACATCTCCCGACCGGCACACCGCCCCCAGCAGTGGCCCGCCCCACAGCAAGTGCAGCGCCCCCCACATGTGCACATCCCACTGCAAGTGCACCGCTCCCCAACAGGTGCCCTCCCCGCACAGCAAATGCACCATTCCCAGCGGGTGCCCATCCCACAGCAGATGCACCACTCCCAGCAGGCGCAAGCCCCGCAGCAAGTCCATCGTCTCCAGCGGGTACATGCCCCACGGCAACTGCACCATCCCCAACTGGTGCCCGTCCCACCACCAGTGCACCGCTCCCGGCGGGTGCCCATCCTACCACCAGTGCACCACTCCTGGCGGGTGCCCATCCCACAGCCAGTGCACCACTCCCAGCAGGCGCACACCCCGCAGCCAGTCCATCGCCCCCCGACGGTTACACGCCCCACGGCAAATGCACCATTCCCAGGGGGTGCCCATCCCACAACCAGTGCAATCACGACCAGTGCCTCTCCCCACATCTGACGTGGGCTCCCCAACAGGAGCACTCCTCCCGGGCGACGCACAAATCTCGACTGGCGCGCATCCCAAAGCCAGTGCATCTCCCACGACAGGTGCAAAAAACTCGCTGCCGGCGTCCCCATCACTAGTGCACAACCTAAAACTGGCGCAGCCCGGTTCACACTCCGAAGCAGGTGCGCCCCGCATGGCAGGCGCGGCTTCTGCCCGCTGGTGCACCTCACGCCGGCGGCGCAGGTCCCATGATCGGCGTTAAAGGTGCGACCGCTGCGCCCCCCGCAACTTGCGCAACCAAGCCGTTGCGCATCCCACACCCCGCGCACTAGCAAAAACAACCCGTGCTCACTCCCCCGCTAGTGCAGGCCTCGCAACCGCCGTACTCCTCTCAGATGGCGCATGAAGCGCAAAGAAGGGGGGCGCTCCCACAGCCGGCCCTTCCACACAACTGATGCGCCCCCCCCAACAGGCTTACTTCTTACAACTGCCGCACAACGCTCCACCGGCGCACATCCAACGCCACTGCCCCTCCCCTGGCAGGCGCAAACTCGCTGCCGGCGCCCACACCACAACCGGTGCATGCCCCGTCGCTCGTCCACGCTCTTCAACTGGATCAGCCCGGTTCATGCCCAAAAGTCGTTGCGCCTCTCATGGCAAGTGCCACCTCCGCTCGCTGGTGCACATCAGGACGGTGACGCACGTCCCATCGACTCTCACAACTGCCGCACAACGCTCCACCGGCGCACATCCAACGCCACTGCTCCTCCCCTGGCAGGCGCAAACTCGCTGCCGGCGCCCACACCACAGCCGGTGCATGCTCCGTCGCTCGTCCACGCTCCTCAACCGGATCAGCCCGGTTCATGCTCAAAAGTCGTTGCGCCTCTCAAGGCAAGTGCTACCTCCGCTCGCTGGTGCACATCAGGACGGTGACGCACGTCCCATCGACCGCCTCCTCCCCACAGACAAAGCAAAAACCAGCGCAACCACTGCACCCCTCACAGTCAGTGCATAAAGCGCGAAAAGCGTTCCCCCGACTGGCAACACACAACAAGCGCCCACTCTCCACCGATCGTGCACGAGGCCCAGCCAAAAATCATCTAACCGCCCGCGCACCCATCCCTGTCAACGCACGTCTCGTGCCTGTGCATCAACCACGCCCGGCGCACTCCCACAACCGGTGCACATCTTGCAGTAGACGCACCCCCCACAATTAGCGCGCCCCGCACAGCCCGCGCACGCCCTACGGCCGGTGGACATACCACCACTGGTACATACCGCCGGGTTGGTGCCAATCGCCGAAAAACAGGCGCACCTCCCAGCGCAGCTCTCGCCTCCGCCAGTCGTCACAAAGAATGCGCGCACCCCAACAACGGCGCAAGCCTACTGCCACTGCACAACACGTGATCCGTACACAGCACCCTGCCAGTTCACTTCCCATGAGTGACACAAATCCCACGGCTGGCACACTTTCCCCGGAGACGTCAGCAATGAACAAGAAACATGCAAACACTGATCATCACGCGACTGCCTTCCCCTCAATGCCTCGGGACAGTTCGCGCATCAGGGAGTCCACAACAGTCAAGGGAAGAAAGACGCCCTGTTGATCCTGCAGGAGGCGTCGACATCCACCACGCAGAATTTCCTCGACCGCATCACCAGCACCAACGCGACCACGTAGGCCGCTACCTGTCCTCCATCAGCTCGACGTATTCGTACCGGTGTCGAGTACGAAGCCCCATCTCTGTTGAAGCTCCGCCAGCGCACACGGATCCCGCCCGCACCACTGGAACAGAGGCACACCCTTTCCAGCGGCCCTGCCTGCGCGGCCGTGCCGCAACCGAAGCCGTGCCTCCTCAGCCAGCTCCGCTCCCCACCCCAGCTGCGGCGACTTCGATCCTGCCATGTACCTCGACTGCATTTCAGGACGCCGGCCGCACCGCTCTGCGAAGCCTCGTAGCCGTCTTGCCGCACACCTCGTGCCCGCTGCCCCGGCGCGCGTGTTCTGTGCTGCAACTCCGTCAGCTGCGTCGCTCTCAATTGCCGCCCGGCTCGTACCTTTGCCCGAAAATTCTGAGCCGTCAGAAGCCTTCCCCAAGCCACCGCAGCGTATTCTGCTCCCGGCAGAATATTCCGATCTCTGAAAAATAAGGCGGATCCCCAAATTAACTCCCAGCCCCGCGCTGAGAACCTGGAGAGCAGTACTCGGAGGGAAAAAGCGCCCAGAGTAGATCGCCGCCGCCAGCGCTGCCGAACTCCAGTACCAGGGGTAGAAAACGCCCCGCAATGGCCGCTCCGCCCCACTAGCAAAATTCCAGTCTGCAACATAAACGGTTGCCCTGCGCGGCTCGCTCCGACGGTCACTCCAAGTGCGGAACTTCGTGCTTCTCCATCGAGATCTCGGTCGCGAAGGAAAAAACTGCCGCCCGCACTCCTACTCCTTCGTGGATCAACGTGCTGCGCTCCTTCTGCGGCGTCCAAACGCGGAAAGAGAAACCAGCGAAAGTACCATCGTGGGCCGACACGCCCCGCGGTAGCCAATCACGGGCGTCGAAGATCCTCCCCGCGGCCATCTCCTTCGCGAGCTCCGCGGTCATGACCTCCGCGTGCTCGTCTCCCACGTAATTCTCCACAACGTACGGCTCGTCCGGCTCCTCGCCTGCAAAGGGGAAACCGACGCCACATGCCGCACCTCGCACCAGGAAAGCCACGTCTGGCCAATCCTTCAGCGCCTCTGCGAGAAGGTGCGCTCTCTCCGACATCAACGGTACCTGCGCTCCCACATCGCGCACCTCCTGCTGGAAGCGAGCGCGCTCCTCCTCCGTCGTGCCCGTACCGGAAACGCCCCGCGCCATGGCGCCCCTCACGATCGCTGCACGCAATGCCGGCCACCTCGCCGACCTCGACTCCGCCACCGCCGGGTAGTGCTCACCGCACCCGGTACCCGCCGGAGGCACCGCCGGCGCCGACGCCGCAGCCGGCGCCGCCGGTAACGGTGCCCCCGCTGCATCCCACACCGGCGCTACCAGCAGCCTCCGGAGCCGTGCCCACCACGGCTCCGCGTCCTCCACCTGCATCTCACGCGCCTCACCTGCAGGTTCGGGCTCCTGATCGCCGCTCGCCATCGCTGCGCCCTCCTCGCGCTCCCCCTCCAGCTCAACGACGATCTCCCCATCTGGCGCCCCCCGCGCCCCTCCGCCACCTTCCGGCTCCCCCGGGGGCGTGGCCTCCCCCGGGCTCCACCGCCCGTCCCCTCACCGGGCGCCCGCCGGCGCCGTGCACTCGTGGCCCTCGTAGTGCACGTGGTTCTTGCTCCCGCACTTGACGCACTGGTGGTTGAACCTGCAGTTCTTCCTCCCGCATCCTGTCTGTGAGTTGTGATCGAAACACGCCTTCGACGTTTGCTTGTCCTCACCTCGCCGCTTGCCGGGCTTGTCCGGCCTCGCCCCGCTCGCCTCCGGCTGCTCTGCGTCCGGCACTCGCGGCTTCTTCGAGTAACGGCTGCTGCTGGCGCCTCCCGCGCTCCAGTTGCTGCCACCGCCACCGCCACCTCCTCCGTAACCCTTCTCCTTGATGCCCTTGTCGCGCTTGTACATCTCCCAGTGGGCGGTGTACGACACGAGCTCGAAGGTCGTGGAGGCCTCCTTCTCCATCCGTACGCAGAGGTGGTCGTAGAACTTACGGAGGTGGTCCCACGCGTAGTCCAACGACATCAAGCGCATCCACTTCCGGAACTGCAGGAGTAAGTCCCGTGCGTCCTCGGGGGCCTTGCATGCCAGCACCGTGAAGTTCTCATCCCACTCCTCGAAGCTCCGGCAGTGCTTCGCCTTGGCCTCCAGCACCAGGCCCTTCTTGGCGTCCAATCGCCACTCCGCTGCCCCCTCCTCGTAGTCGCCCCCGGGACGGGACACTCGGATGTCCATCCCCTTCAGCGCGCCACCTGCGGGGAGGAAGGGTCTGGCAGGCACGGCAATCTCACCTGGCGGGCGCGTGATGTCCTTCACCGCCAGGCTGCCATCCAGAGCTCGTCGCAGCTCCTCGTCAGTCGCCGTGCGGAGGGAGCCGAACCGCGCCTTCGCTGCCGCCCGCTTGCGCTCCTCACTCTCGCTGTCCTCGCCATCCGACTCGACGTGCTGCTTCACCGCCCTCCGCTTCTTGCTCTTTGCAGCTGCTGCTGCCCACTCCCCGTCGAAGGCTGGCTGCGCGATCCCTGGCACACTCGCCAACGCCTGCTGCATGTCCGCCAGCTCCCTAAGCGCGAGGTCGATGTACGCGTAAAGGTGCTTCGCGCGTACCTTCGCGCGCTCCGGGAGCTCCTCCAGCCCGCACTGCTCCTGCTTGCACGCGGGGAACTTGCTGTCCACCAGCTCGAACTCCCACGGCTCCACCCGCCTCGCCGGGTGCCGCCCGAGGCTGTGCTTCACCCGCGCAAGATCGGCTGCCTGATGCGCTGCCGCCACCTTGATCTCGGTGATCACGCGCTCACACTCCGCCCATGACCACCCCTTGCGCTTCCCCGTCGACGCTCGCGCCACCTCCCGCAATGACGCGGGCGGATCTGGCTTCCGGCTGCCGCCCTGACTGCTCACACCGTGCCCCGCCAACGCCGCCGCGACCGCCGCGTCCACCATGCGTTGCACTTCATCCTCCGTGCGCAGCACCCCCCTGGGCGAGGGTCCCGAAGACCCGGGGCTGCCACTCCCGTGCGGAGATGCCTGTGATCCGGGCCGCACCTCCTCCTGCATGTCACTTGCGGCTGTAGCCCACGCTAGGACCCTGCGCCTGTCCTTCGCTGCCGCCCCACGCAGGGACTCCCACCTGGCTCCTGGCTCCCCCAATGGCCACTCACCTCGCACCACTCGCCGATCCGTACCCAAGAGCCCCACCTCCACCAGATCGTCGGTGGGACCCTCCAAGTCCCTCGGCATGTCCTCCACGATCGCTTCCTCCAGCCGCTGGAACTCGATCAACATGTCCTTGCGATCCTCCAACACCTCGACCTTCGTGGTTGCTCTGGACGGTTGTGCCAGCTCCATCAGCTTCGCCACCGCCGCGATCCTGGTTCGGGTGCACCAGACCGCTGCCCGCCGGTACCGATCTAGCGTGCGGGTCACCTCCGGCGATGACATCCTCCGACTCCCCCCGGCTCCTCGCTGGCCCGTCATGTTTCCTGATCTCTTCCCGCAGCCCGAAACTTGCCTCTCTCCCGACAGGGAACCAGACGCTGTCGGAGTCTGTCTCCCACACCTGCTCAGCGCAATTCGTGCAGAGGTTGGTCTTTACGAACGCGCGCCCGTCTCTACGGCGCAGCGGGTTCAAGATCGGCTCCCAAGTTTGCCACTGGGCGTGAGAGAATACGTCACCCTCCCAGCACACGAAACACGGCAAAGATGAATCGGCCTCCGGCACCTCCAGCTCGATCACCGGTACCCGTGCGTACGGAAAACGTACCCTTCGTACGGATAACGCGGGTCCCAGTACGGACAGTTGAACTTGCACTTGCAGGGCACGAAAACCGGGTGCGACCAGTCCCTCCTGTCAGTACGATCCTCCAAAGGCGTGCGCACCCCTGAGATGTCGGTTTGCGTTCCCGCGTCTTTTTCCGTAGGCTGCCCGTACGATCCTCTGGGCCCAGCTTGCAACTGCCCAGACATCCACGCACTAGAGCGAAAAATATACGATATCCGCTGCGCGATATCTAATAATTTTGCGAATACGCTTTCGGAATCCAAAAGAAAGGAAGAACAGAGATGGAGCGTTGCTCCTGAGGCTGAGATTCCGAAAAACTGCTTGACACTACTTGAGAAAGTTGTTAACAACTAACTTCTCGTGTCAAGCCCAGACGTGTCACGTGTCACCGATCACGGCGATCGGTGACTCCCCCCGTCCCGATGCCACAAACACCAGTGTGGCATCGATCTGGCAGACGGGCCTGGCGACCCTACACTTAGGGTTCGCGCGCATTGCTTCTACAATAACTCAAATTATTATTTTCCAAATAATAATTGTCTAACGCCGCCCGTGACTTCTTGACACCGCCCGTGACTTCTTGACA
>LGRX02009451.1:0-13270 GCA_001247695.2 Cymbomonas tetramitiformis | reverse complement strand
ACTAGGGATCAAACGATTCGGCACACTCTTCGGGACACTTATCCGGCTTCTCTGGAGCTCACTGGTGAAGAATGGGACCCCCGTGTGTGTGTGTGTATGCTATGGTTTGTAGTCGAGTGCTGGTATGCCATGCTTGGCTTGCCCTGCTGTTTTATGCTATGCCATGGTAAACGTGAAATCATGCTCTCTACACCGACATGTTGGGCGCACACCCCTTTGGGCACTTGCCATCTCAGGTGTGCCTCGAGACGGGGCTGTCAGGAGTTGAACCTGAGCTCAATGGGGGTATCCAAGTGAGACTACAACCCCTTGATCCCATATGTACGGGATATGTGTTATGAAATGCAACGGTTTGCAATATATACAAACTCAATGAAATGCAACGGTTTGCAGTGCATATAAACTCCCGAGCCTTTGCCATCGCCCCGCTATGCCATGCTATTCTAAGCCAGGTTGTACTTTTCCGTGTAATGATATGCTTTACGTGCTATGCGTCTGCTATGGAGTGTTGTGTAGTATGCAGTGCGAAAACCTGCCTTATAATGCCAAGCAAGGTGTGAAATGCTGCCAAAAGCAAGTCTCGGGCGCACACCCTGCTGGGTAGACACCCTGCTGGGCACTGCCCATCAGTGGTGTGCGCCCGAGACGGGGCTGTCAGGATTTGAACCTGAGCTCAGTGGGGCTATCCCATTGAGACTGCAACCCCCTAATCGCTACTTGCTACAGTGGTCTGTGTGCCGCAAGCGGCATACCCGCACTTGCCGTTGCTGTGCTATGCTTGCTTGATTTCAGTGCTTGCTTTGCGTCGGGAAAAGTATTACGATTCTCAAACCCAGGTCCCGGGAACAAACTCGACAGCGGACAATGAAGCTGGGTGTGCGCCCGGAGTGAGGCTGTCAAGAATTCAACTTGACCTCTGTGGGGGTATCCCACGGAGACTTCAACCCCTCTTTCTTTATGTATTCCTTGGCTCACCCGCCTGTAACCTTGAACTGCAACGTGCAGCACACCTGCGGTCAGTGCGAGTATTGAAACCTTCAACAAATTGAACGATGATAAACATCTCACCCTGTGTAGAGTACCCTGCGCCTCAAACGCCCCGTTAGCCGGACCGCTGCGTTTGATCCCAAGCACGGAATTACGTTCCTCGGACTGCGGCCTGCAAAAACACAGAATATGAAACAACGCTGAGAAATACCAAAAGTACCCATGCTATCTTGGCACAAATTTCTTAGCAGCGAAAGATCTGTACGCGCACAGTTGCAGCGGTGGGCCTGGTGCGAAGAATGAGCTGCCCGACAGCGGAAGGACCGTACCTGCTCAAGAGTAGACTCTTTCGCGAGATGTGTACGTTGCGCAGATTCTGAGTCTGCCATAAAAATACACACCGCAACAAAGGCTGCGGCTGCTGCAACGTTTCTTCCCTGAAGCCAAGACACAAAAAGACCTTTTACTGCGAGGCTACGGACCATGTTATCGTTGCCGGGCGGGTGATTGCCATGCTACACGCCGCTCTGCTGTGTATCCTGCCCTGTTCGGCTTTGGTTTCCATATTTTCATTTCCATATTTTCATTTCCATATTTCCATTTATGACCGTACGATGCGCCACGGATCGGCCATTGAAATCACTGCGCCGCGAACTGCGCCGCGGCAGCATACTCATTAATTTTCTCGTCCTCCCCTCACGAGAAAAAACAAAACAGCATTCTTGTGGCCGAAGTTCCAGTTCGTGTCGCCACCTGCGGCTGGGCAGAAACTTGTCCACTGACGTTTGGATTTGCCCAGGCGCAAATAGACCCACGCACCCTCGGACAGCGACGCGCAGCTGGCGACACGCAACGCTTCGCGCAGGCATTCTGCTAACTTTTTATGGGTTTGCTCCGAGGAACACAGGTAGTCTCGCTTAGCACACTTTTCAGCAGCTGGTGAGGACGCTCGCGCCCTGTTTGTTGGTCGCGCCGGGTCGCAGCAGCTTCCTCATCGGACATGCGTGCGAGCAGCTGGCCGGACCGCCGGGCTCACACCAACCGCCACCCCTTCAAATTACGTACGGTTTTGGTTTGGAAGTCGAAGTGTATATTGTAGGGGAAGGGGTTTGGAAGTCGAAGTGTATATTGGAGGGGAAGGGGTCGAAGTGTGTATTGGAGGGAAAGGGGTTTGCGTCTACAAACGATTTCGAATGCTTCTTACCATGGGATACTTGTATATCACTGCGAGCCGATGTGTGATGCTGTCAGAGATGGAAACGAACCAGCCCAGACATCAATCAGCGTTTCCAGTTTCCAGCTTTCGCTTAAGATGCGTGCATTTGTGGTCTCGAAGTGAGAGTGGTTTGTCCAAGTGAAGCCTGGAGCTTATTCCGCACCTGCTGATGTGATTTGTCCAAGTGAAGCCTGGAGCTTATTCCGCACCTGCTGGTGTGGTTTGTCCAAGTGAAGCCTGGAGCTTATTCCGCACCTGCTGGTGTGGTTTGTCCAAATAGACCTGGAGCTTAATTTCTTTTTATCACTATTATGGTTTATTCAAGTGAAGCCTGGAGCTTATTCCACTTTTACTTTGATGTTTGTCCAAGTGAAGCTGGGGCTTGTTCACTGTGTGCATTGTGGTTTGTCCAAGTGAAGCCTGGAGCTTATTCCCGCACCTGCTGGTGTGGTTTGTCCAAGTGAAGCCTGGAGCTTATTCCGCACCTGCTGGTGTGGTTTGTCCAAGTGAGCCTGGGCTTATTCACACCTGCTGGTGTGGTTTGTCCAAGTAAAGCCTGGGAGCTTATTCCGCACCTGCTGGTGGTTTGTCCAAGTCGAGCCTGGAGCTTGTTCGCACCTGCTGGTGTGGTTTGTCAAGTGAGCCTGGAGCTTATTCCCTTTGTTTGACTGTGGTTTTGTCCAAGTGAAGCCTGGAGCTTATTCGCACCTGCTGGTGTGGTTGTCCAAGTGAGCTGGAGCTTATTCCGCACCTGCTGGTGTGGTTTGCCCAAGTGAAGCCTGGAGCTTATTCCGCACCTGCTGGTGTGGTTTGTCCAAGTGAAGCCTGGAGCTTATTCCGCACCTGCTGGTGTGGTTCTCTTGGACTGTGGTCCAAGTCTTGCTAAGTAAGCAGTTCAAAGATGCTTGCGCTGACAAATTGAATATTTGTTTTGTAGGTCCTGATGTTGCAGCATTCCATACCTGATTGCTAGTCCAGGCATGCCGAAAGTGGCGCCCCATACACGGCGCGTTGAGCCTCTGGCTGATGGCTGGATATTTCCTAAGCCTGTGCCTTGCGGCGATGGAAGGCTCATGACCCACCTCGACTCCTTGTATTCTGAGCGCCGAAGAAAGTTTGGCCCGACCAAGTTTGTTACCGTGGGCAACGAACGACGACTAGCATACAAAGAGGAAGATCTGGGGGGGCAGATAGTGCTCGCCTTTCATGGGTCATGTATGGGGAAGCTCAGTTGGCTACCAGTGGAACCTATTGGAGGGGTGCGTCTGATCAGCGTGGACCGTATGGGCAGTGGTGAGTCTACAACTGTGATTTGGGACGAGTACTCGATGGCCGAAGAGATGGTGGACATATTGCAGCTGGTGGAGCAACTCGACTTGCGTGACTTTTTTGTAGCTGGATTCAGCGCGGGTGGTACTTTGGCACTACGAACTGCAGCGCAGTGTCCCTCGCGCGTACGTGGTTGTTTGGCTGTGTCTGCCACTACCGACTGCTACCATCCTCAGGCTCCGAAAGATCTGCAGAAGGGAATCCCAGTTGTGGCCTCGGGGCAGTTCCGGGGTTGTTGTGGGGGGGCTGTGTTTCGCTGGCTTATTACTTCCGCAGTTAAGCCCTTGACGCAGGGAGATGGCATGCCACCCCACAAGCTCGAGAAAATGGGGAACGATCAGATTAAGAACGACTGCGTACCTGCTTCCAGAGTAAAGGAGATCGAAAGTGGGCCAAATGTTGAGTTTGATTTTTCTCGGGACTGGGATGATGTACGCGGGGGATTCACCGATACAAATGCCTTCACTAGAGACTGCTATAGCAGGACACAGCCCTGGCCGGAAGACTTGTCAAAGATAGCTTGCCCCGTCTTGCTGTACCACGGAGCCTTGGATAATGACGTGAAGCTCGCAGAGGCGGAGTTCAGTGAGAGGGTGATTCCTAGGGCTAGTTTGGTCAAGTTTGAGAGTGACAGTCACCACACCATGGCAACAAGGAAGCACGACGCACTTGCAGCCGCACTACAACAATGGAGCGCACCAGTCTGAGAGTGTGTCGACTATTACGCCTACTCTTACTTGCTGGCTAGTATTACTGCGATTATACTAATAGTTAGATAATCCAATACCCATAAGAACCGAACAGTGCAATGCCAATAAGCGCTTGATACCTTTGTAGCCTCGCAACAACTGATGCCTCATGTTGGTGTCCGTTCCAGCACCTCTCCGTCTCCCCGTGGGCTGCTCTGTTGTCGTATCCTGTATCCACGAAAGCAGCCGTGTACATCGGACTTTAATAGATACTTCAACTCCTTCCTGCCCGTGCGCTTTGTGCTTTAGTATTCCGTTGTAGGAATCTTACACTAGACTCTATGGCTTACTTAGAATGGCAAGGTAGGCGTTACTTAGATACTTAGTAGCTTGCTCGGCAGCAGGCCCTAACGGGCTGCTTAACCTATCTCGCCTTTTACCCTCAAAATTATTTACACACACACCCCCTATTTGGAGGTGGTGCACAGTACAAAATTAGTTCCGGTTCCTCTCTACTCGGGACTTTGAGGCTTGTTGCAGGCTTCACCTAATCTATAGATCTGAACATGCTCGGTTAGGTAATAAGGTTAGCCGATATGGTACGTCTGACATTGTGGCACAAGTTGTCGTGTGGGTCACATGCCCCACCGATGGGTTCGTAGTCGGTTTTAGGTTTTACAATTTAATTTATTTTCACGATATATCGTGGATTCAGAATATTGTTAAGATTCTTATCATCCAATGGTTCGATTAACGGTCTGTCTGCCTCAAATCGTGTATGGTTGCGCCCCACACACCTTCCCTTGAAACCCTCCAGCGCAGGCGAAAATGGATGTCGGGTGGATCGAGCGAAGGGGAATAGAAGATTTCGTCTTTTGCCCTTGCGCTATAGCGCTAGCACTAGCGTAGGGGTGGATGACCTGGCATCGGGCGGGGGATATGCCCCGTGCTGTCTGCTGTGCTGCTGCAAATTTCGGGGGACGGATCTTGCATCTTCTTGAAGATTCAAGCCGAAAGGAAAGCGAAGCGTACCTTTTTTCGTTTTTGTTTTGACCTTGTGTCACTCCGGCAAGCCAGACGAGAGAACCCAGCCACTACCCAGCCCAATGCTTGGCCCAATGGCGTGGGTGACACCGATGTTGGATCGGTAGCGCGTCTGCACGTGCACTGGCTGATACGAGTGAAGTTGCAAGCTCGTTGCGAGTTGCGAAATTTGATGCGTCACATCACTCAAAAACCACTCGTTGTATCGTGATGGAGAACCTGAAATATGTATGTAATATATTTCCAGGTTGGACTCCAAAAACAGTCGGACACTCGCAGATACACACGAAGACTAAGATGAGATAATAAAATACGTCGGGTGTTTTATTAGCGGGGCGGAAACTGCTGAATGGCGGATGCTGACGTGGTACCTCAGGGCGAGGGGTGAAACAGGAGGAGCTGCTCAACCCCACCTTATGGGGGGGGGGTGAAAGTCAGTCTCTCCATGACACCACCTCATCCCGAAGGTATGAGGTGCCATGCCAACAACAGGGTTGTGCACTGCATATACCCTAAGTCCTAGCCCACGAGAGCAAATGTTACAGGCCCAAAGGGACCTTTTCCAGTCCAGCTAGTGGCGCATCCGCGCATGGGCGTTGGCCTATAACTACTACTCTAGCGGGCAGTCTACATCATTCTACAAGCAAGCTCTTACAGGCTCGATAGAGTTGCGTGGAGATGTTGTGCTCCACAATGTTGTCGTGGTGTTGGCGGTACATGGAGGACGTCCAAGCACGCCACCAACCAATACCTGTGCGCGGCCATGGTATAAAACGACCAGCGCTTTAAATTGGAATATTCGCTTTAAATCGGAAGTTTTTTTGGAAGGTTAGTGTTATGTTGGTTTTTGCACAAATATGATATATTATCATAGCATAAGTGTCGCAAACGCGTGCACATGATGGTACGAATACTGTCGGGTCCGAGCAATCTTAACACTCGCGGATAGACATAAACTCGTTCTTAACATTCACTTGTGTCGGTAATTATCCAGGCAGACTTAACACAGCACAAGATCATAGAGCTACAAAATCTAAATGCTCTCGACCCTTGCGTTGCCATGATGGTGGGAAGAGCCCTTAACGGTTCTCCCACCACGTTCACCACGTAGTGAGGCGCTCGGTCTGTTCTTATCACTGGTCTGGGCTGCCAGCCCTTGCATAGAATTGACGATACAACTCGTCCTTCTGGTCTCGCCACCTTGCTCATAACGGAGCGAAACTGGTGGATCTGGAACAGGTTGCTCCAATACGCTCGCAATCGATGTGCGTAAGCGCCTGCTTGTGCTGCGTCAAAGGACACTGGTCGGCCAATGACGCTGGCAATGTACGGGAACACCTCGTCCCTGATCTTGGTCCCAGGTCTGTGCGACAATGGGGACACGTTCTCCAGGATGTATCCTGGGGGCCTCTGCTGCTGTAGCTGCTGCAGCGTGGATAGAAGCCGAACCACTTCATAAAATAATTTGCTGTGCCTGTCATCCAGGCCTATGAGCGTTCCAGCAGGGGAGAGATCCTGGCACGGAAACCCACACACCATGACCCACTGGCGTCCTTGAAGGGCTCCTGCCCGTATGAAATCGGCGCTCGTCGTGTCGTGCAGATCTTGGGGCAAGGCCCCAAATTCCATTGCACTGGGTGAGATAAGGTCAGGATATCGTCGCAGCAACGCCGTGCACCTGGCTCTGGCCACTGTCTGACTGCTCGGTGATATGTCCTGATACAGGTATCGATCCACCTTCATGCCATTGCGGAGCAACATCTCCAGACCAGCACAGAGGCCTCCACACGGCTCATAGCACACCACGCCTTCCTCTCGAGCTTGCGAGAAGAACCGCCTGCTCAACACCCTGGTGTCCACCTTCTCAGGCTTCAAGATGCGTTCGCCTTCAAAGTACTCATTGCTGTATACAGCGGGGCTTCCTTCGCCATGCGTGCCTCGTGTAGGTCGCACCAGGCTCAGCGCTTTCCAAGCCGCCCTTGCTAGCCTTCCAGAGTCGGTCACCAACTCGGGTAGATCGGTGTCGAACATGTCCCCATGATTGCACTCCAATTCCTCCTGGTGGTGCAGATCGAATAAACGATGCACTGGTCCCGTGCCCAGCTGCTCCACGGCAGCCCTCTTGCAGTAGTTGGCAACCTGCACCTCTGGCGTGGCCTCTTCCCCTGGGGAAACATCCCCAGCCAGCATGAAGCACAGGTAATCGCAGAAATCCTTCCTGCAAACTTCCCCCACGCCTGCGTGAAGCGCAGTCACCTTTTCTCTCTCATGCCTTGCCCCAGTCTCGTCCGTCGTAGACGGTAACGGTTAGCGAGACGGCACGTCAGCGTTGCTGTTCTTAGCTCCTGGGCGATACTGCAGCGTGAAGTCGAACTCCTGACGGTCCAGCGGCGGCACGAGACGGCCCAGCGGCGGTCTGAGACGGTCCTGCCCCTGCGGTAGGCGCAGGTGGCTGCGTCGGGGCTCGCTTTGTGAGCCTGGTGTTAACCATATTGTTGGGTGGCGGTGGCCTGCGTTCTGCATTTGCTTCAATCGCATCGTATCCCTGCTGCTCGGTGTTGACCGACTTGAGCATCCTTCTCATCTCCCCCAAGCGTATGTACTCCTGGGCGGCTGCATTCTCGGAGAACACTCTGCCGGGCCCACCAAGACCATCTTGCACTGGGTAGTACCTGGCGTTGGAATTCAGAGAGACGAGCTCCAGGGATGGTCCATCTTGGCCGTGTCGAACATACTGCTGGAATATTGGCTACTGCCCGACGGTCCTTGTCATAGGACCGGAAATCGCGTCCGGTCCTATCACAAGGACCGGAGCTTCGGGAATTTTTTGGGGCGTTCTCTTGACGGTCGGAGACCCTATCTTCCGTATCGTAGTACCCTTAGGACCTAAACTTAGTGCCAATATGCGCCACGTACCTTATATCGTCATATGATGCATATATCCAATGCATTTGTACAAGGCACCCTACCATTTTTGGGTTGCAAGTCTTGAAGGACGGTGATAAATACCTCTTATCTTTTCATAATTTTTATCCAATCGAATTTGGCGTCTGACAAGCTTGTCAACCTACCAGTTTGAACCCTGACATAATATCCAATCATGCGCAAAAGATTGTGCACGTTTCGATACATATTGGTTCATATATACACCTTGAAGTTTGGGTTTGGGGTTGAAGCCCTATCTTTTTGCTAAATTTCACACCTTATTTCTAGGAAGGGAATCTGCCCTTGATGTGCAAATACGAGTGAGGATATACTAGAATTTTCATCCTGAACGTAAAAGTCTTATTCCAGATATACATAATGAATTTTTGAACGCTTTACATAATTGAAAGACGGGCTGATATGACTTGTATGCATCGGCAAAGTTAAAGAGGTGCGGGTTTTTTTATCACCGATTTTCAGGAATTCTCATATTTCTTCTATGTGTGGACTTAGTGAGCTATATTTGTGGGCATATTATGGGTTTCCAAGGTAGCGCTCATGATATATATCATATAAACAGGTCCCAAATATGTTAGGTTTGGGCGCTATACGCATTCTAAAGCCATTTGATGAGTGAACGAAGCTCCGCCCTTTCCGGTCCTTGTGACAGGACCGACCATTTTAATTAATTTCAAGCGATGCTACCCCCACTAGTTCCACCATCTCCCCACATGCCCAAATCGAGTATACCGCCCAAACCACGTTCAAGATAAATTCTTTGACACCTAAAAATGATGCCCAAGCACTCATATATCAAGTATATCTAAAAAACGCACTTGCTAGCCCGAATTCACTACGGTCCTTGTCATAGGACCAGACCGTCGGGCAGTAGCCAATATGCCATTCGAGAGGGACTCCACGTCCACTGGGCAGAGATACCTGAGCAACTGGTATGCCCAGACACCAGCGCTCTCGTACCAGTGAGGGAGCTGGAGCTCTTGCAGCAACTCCTCGCCATTGCACACGAACGCGTGTTCCAACGTGCAGCCCATCAAGTCGAGGTACTGCGTGGCTGTGCTCGGTTGGACACAGAAGGCGTGCTCCTTCAGATCCCACATGAGGGTCCCAGTGCCCTCACCACTGGGGTACTTGAGCAACGCCTGGACCTTGTCCTGCAGTTTCTGGATCAGGGTGAAGTCGAGCCTCGAAATGCCTCTCTCTCTAGGCATGACGACGTTGTGTTTGCTGGCAGAGGACGGTATGTACGTCATGTAGTTGCCGTCGAGTATCCAGCGGTCCTTCTCCTCGACGTGCTGCAGCTTCTGGTCCACGTACAGCCAGTTAGGGAACATCAGCTGGTCTATTGTCACCCACTTCTGCTCGCGACACCGGGTGAACTCCACGCAGACATGATCTCGGGAAGGTTGAGTCGGCATGTCCCGGGCTGGGCGTTGGAGGATGCGGCAGAGACGCGCGATGTGGTTCCGGTCCCGATACAGTCTCTGATCCGCCCAGTTGTAGTCGAGAGGGGCGCCGAGAGACGGACGAATCCCGGTGACCTGGTCCTCAGCGAACCATCTTGCGCGTCCACCCTTCCAAGGGCTCGGCTCACCATAAAACTGTGCGAGCACGCGCTCCGATGCTGCCTGCACGGCAGGCGCCAGTGGCGCCAGGGCACTCCTCCGGCGGTCGTCGAGGGGACACGTCCAATGGCGATTCCGTGCCAGAATCTCCGCTTGCGTGCTGACTCGAGGTCGTGGGCGTTCAGCAAGATCTCTTGGCGAAGGCACCGGTGACGCCACTAGTGACACCTCCCCGTCGTCGATGTGCTCAGGGCGCTCACCAGAAGCAGCGAACCTCTCCCCCCTCACGCTCGGAGGTGGGTGCTTTAGCCATTCGCACTCCACTCCTTGTCCAAAGATCTCCGACGTCAAACACACCGTCGGGTCCACCCGCCTAGGCAGGTCGGGACGCCTGGGTGGTGTCATGTCTACCAACGGAAGCACCACCTGAGCATCCATGCCCAGAATCGTCGGCGCATGTGACACGGCCACGCCACTCCCAAGCTTGATGTCAATCATCAAGGAGTTCTTCAGCGGCCCAGTACCTATCAGCAGGTCCCAAGAGTTCTCGGGCTCGAAGGTCACGAAGGCGTAAAGCCGATGAAGTGTCATGTGCGGTGTGCCTACAGCCAGTATGACGTCCACATGGCAGTAATGCGTGAACTTCGTGGGGCTGTTGTCACACCTGGTGACCTTGGCACCGGTGCTGGCCTCATACACCGTAAGGCCCAGTCGCCTTACAACCGCGATGGAAATGATGTTACAGTTGGCGCCGGTGTCCATGAGGATTGCCCGATAAAGCATGAGCTCGCCACCAGATGAAACCAGCGCCAGGCCCTCATACAGAGTGGCATTCTGCAATTTGCAGATGGGCTGAACCTGTGTCATCAGCAGCGCTTGCTCGTCGGTCAGGTGCTGCCTCATCTTTTCTCTCAACGAGTCGTAGGCACGGGTCTTGATGGTGCCGGCCCGGACATGTCCATGGTCACTGAAGTCGACCACCCCCAGATCGCTTACACAAGCAGCGGCTGCACATCGGGCGGTGACACTGTCGACCACGCCGTCAGGCATCTCGTCCAGCGGCAACTCCTCGTCCCTCTGGCGTTCTGCGCTCTCTGCTTCCACTTCAATCCCTTGTGCCACCGTAGCGTGCACGTCCTCAAGCTCGTGTTCATTGACCTCGGTGGGCTGCTCAGCTGCGTTCTCAGGCTCCTTGCACATGAGCTCCTCCAGAGCCAGGAGGTTCTCGATGTCCTTCGGGAGGTCAATGGCGTGCTGGGATAGCAAGATTGCTGCAATCTGTGAGCAAGTTCGCATGGAGCTGCGGAGGTTGGACGCCAACAGGTGGAATTTCCTGCTGAGGACGTTTGGTGGGATGGCCCTGGGCACCTGAGCAGCTTTGTCGAACTCTTCAGGCGTCTTGACCTCGAAGCCCTGCATCTTCTGAGTACTTCCCAGGGCAACTGCGGCCCTGGCCTGGAACTCTGGTGCATGGCTGACACCAGCACCATCACTGTCTTCCAGTCCCTCCCCCATGAGGCAGTCATGATTGTCCTCCTCGTACTCCGCCTGCTGGTTGAAGTTGGAGTCGTACTCGGGCACGTCATCGCCATCCTCTGACTGGGCCTGCGCCTCAACGCCCTTGCCACCCTTGGCCGGCGTTCCTGGCTGTAAACCTGTCAATTCTGCGGCGAGCTTCTCCTTTACCTTAGCGCTGGCTGCCACCTGCTGCGGCTGCTGCGGCTTCTGCTTGGACTCCGGCAGCTTGAGCCACTCCTTCGTGGTGATCCCCATCTTGTGGTTCTCGAAGCGGTGAGCGATGTTGTAGGCGCGCATCTGAGCATTCTTGACCTCGTTTGGCCACTTCGAGTTCTGGCGGTCCTTGTGCGGAAGTTGTGGGGTACCTTGGCCTCCCGACATCCAGTATAGCAGCGCTCTGGAGAATGGGGCAAGCGCGTGAAGCAGTAGTCGCATTGGAACTCCTTCGAAGCGTCAGGTGGTGGCACCTTGCCGTAAGTGGGCTTGTGCCTCTCCGCATTGTTCACCTCCCTCGCAGGCTTCCTAGCACCATCACCACCCGACTGCGCTGGCTCCTTCTTTTTGGGGTCCGCCTGCGTTTGTCCCCAGTCTTGTGGGAAGAGCTAGAGCGCCTCATGGAGGACACCAGCTCAGCGAGGTCAAGCCCCAGCATCCTGGCTTCGTAGCAGGAGTACACACAGGTCAGTCTGCGGACGAGTTCCTGCTGCAGTGTCAGAGCCCACACTTCAGCATCGTTCTTCAACTTATCCTGAACCTCCACGATGACCTCCAAGTCCTCCCAGGTGACCTTGTTGGGTGCAGGATGGCTGACTCGCAGCTGTTCAGATACACGGTCTCGGTATTCCTTAATGCGAAGTCCCTTGATGCACTCCTCGACGTCTTGTCTGACGATGGAGTCCCCCACTGACTTGCCAGCGTTGAGCGCTGATTCCCTGCGGCGACAACTCTTCACGTAGGCGAGGCCATCCTGCTCGGCGGTCTGCGACTTGGCGACCAACAGGTCCTCCTTCTCTTTGGTGCCCTTCATTAAGAACTTGGCCTCGAGCTCTGCAACGAAAGCCCTCAAGGCCCAAAAATAGTGAGAGTCCTCCGTGCCATCCGACCCTGTGAGACCCTTGGTGGAAGTTCCTTCGTTCTCCCACTCGTCAAACAGCTCACCATCAGCATCACCATCCTGGAACTTCTTGCAGACTGCCCATGTTGCCCCTGGCGCCAGCTCATGGAAAGGAGGTTGTGCGCAGCGCACTGAGCCCTGGTAAGAGTCCCTCGTGGTGAGGTTCTTCAGGACATGACACGCATGAGAGGCCATAACCACCCATGACCCCATCCCGCCATTCCCGCTCATCCCTACTAACCCAACCGCCCCACGCCACCCTCCCACTCGGCGCTCAGCCTTAAATCCCACACCCCCCTGTGGCCAACCCCTCAGGCCACCCCACCTCCACAGCAGGAGTTCGATGCCAACCGACCCATGGCGTTAATACAAACTCAAACACACCCCCATGGATGTATATTACCACCCATGACCCCATCCCGCCATTCCCGCTCATCCCTAACCCAACCGCCCCACGCCACCCTCCCACTCAGCGCTCAGCCTTAAATCCCACACCCCCCTGTGGCCAACCCCTCAGGCCACCCCACCTCCACAGCAGGAGTTCGATGCCAACCGACCCATGGCGTTAATACAAACTCAAACACACCCCCGTGGATGTATATTACCACCCACGACCCCATCCCGCCATTCCCGCTCATCCCTAACCCAACCGCCCCACGCCACCCTCCCACTCAGCGCTCAGCCTTAAATCCCACACCCCCCTGTGGCCAACCCCTCAGGCCACCCCACCTCCACAGCAGGAGTTCGATGCCAACCGACCCATGGCGTTAATACAAACTCAAACACACCCCCATGGATGTATATTACCACCCATGACCCCATCCCGCCATTCCTGCTCATCCCTAACCCAACCGCCCCACGCCAC
>LGRX02009449.1:0-49372 GCA_001247695.2 Cymbomonas tetramitiformis | reverse complement strand
ACGCTTCGCATTCCCCCCTGTGTCACGCATTCCTTAATCCCCATGTCTTAGACGAGAGGCGTGTCACGAGTTAAAGGAACCGCAACCGGTTGAGAGAACTGGTCGAGACCTTCACGAGTACCCTAAAATCTTTAAAAATCTAAAACGTTAACGCTCGCGTCGTGACAAACATACTGATACGACTGCCTCTCATTTCATAAAATTTCCAGGGAAAATTTCTTTGCCTTGCTGCCATGTTCTAAAACGGGCACACCATTGTGTGAACTTGTTGCAACGTAGAATGCAAGTTTTCCTATGAAGCATGATGTGTGTAGTCAACCAAGTCAGAGTCCTGCAGCGTGAATTTAATGTAATTGAGATGCTATAAGAAGCAAAGGTACAAGTGGGATAGTCGGCATATTTGGGACGTCTCACGGTTCTGCTTGCATAATTTGACCCAAAGGTTCAACTTCCCGCTGAATTTTCATTAGGCCATTCTTTTATGCTGTTTTGTGGAAGCGCCATGCGTTCATCCGCGAGGATTTCCTTTCGTTTGGGGTTGTCTACGACACCCTGTTATATTGCGACCTTTTCGGTGCTGTACTCACCGTTCGTGTATTCGCATATCGACTTTCTCGCAGTTTGAGCTGCGTTGCTGACGTTGGTAGAGTCCGAGGACGACAGGTGTACGTTCCTTGTGTTAGATACGTCGCATCCTGCCGGCCCAGCCAGAGCTCGCCGGATAAGAGGCATGGCGGCTGTATGTTCATGCTTCTGTCCACTTGTTAGCTCTGTGTGAAGATTGAAGAAAAACATATTAGCGCTGACAATGTGTTGTGTTTCAGGTGGCCCCCAAAACACGAGGAATACGCAACTTCCACAGAAGATCGAGGTACCAAACGATTTCTCCATGGCGAGGAGCCTAAGCCTAGAGGAACAAGACGTGGTTCAAGCAAATCCTTTGTTGCCCCATGTCGCCGCACGAGAGGAACAACAGCTCGGCGTGCAGATCTCCTATCCGAATTCGGGACCTGAGAACCCAACGCTTCCGCGAACAGCAAATGCTCCAGTACGGGACTCACCTCCGCCGCAAAACCTGGAACGGTTAAAAAGTGTCCAGGTTGGCGGAAATGCGGCCTGTAAGTGGAAGCTTCTGGCGGCCATTCTCACCCTGGTTGCCATCGGGGCTGTGGTGGCCTTGGCAGTCATCCTTGCCGGCGCGGATTCAGGGTCTCCGGGTCACTCCTCGCCACCCCCTCCATCTTCAATATCTCTGAGCCTTACGCCTCTGAACCCGCCCCCGTCACCTCCGCCCCGTAAATGGGCTGGGTATCCCCCTCCTCGCTGCCCCCCGCTTCCCGCACCAGAGGAGATCGACTGGGCTACGTACTCTCCGCCCCCCTCCCCTCTGCAGGCCCCCCCTGCGGAGATCAACCCAACCGCAGTCGCCTCGTCTATCACGTTCCCCTCCTTGAGCATGAGCAGCCTAGACGACCCTGAGTACAGGGCATCCTTACGTGCGTCCTTCAAAAATGACCTGGCAAGCTTTGCCGAGGTGACTCCCGATGCAGTCACCGTGGACGGCGTCTTTAGTGGCAGCGTGACCGTCGAGAGCACTATCACCTTTCAGCAAGAGCCCCGTGCTGCCATCTTTGCTGCGAGGCTCTCTGAGGTCGCTATGTCTGAGGTTTTCGTGTCAAGCGACATGGCCGAGTACGCCACCGACGCCAGTGTGAACAATATTCAGGTGTGCAGCAGAGCGTCCGCTTCCCTGCTGGGTGGTAACGCCAGATAGACCTCGCCTTGCATAGACGGCGCCGCACGCCGTGCGCTTTTGTGGACCTTCAGTTGAGCGCTTTTGACAAGGGCCTTCAATTTGAGTTACAAACTAGTGTGCATCCCTTGCGTACAAGCACAAGCCTGCACTCTCGCCAATGGCGTTATCTTCCCCTTGCCACCTTCCGCAACACAGATCCCTTCTCTTCTTCTTGCGGTACGCGGTCGAGCCGAAACAAATGACACGAATCACTTTGACTAGCTTGTTTGTACTCTCTGCATCAGAGAGCTGTTTCTGACAACTGCGTTTATATGCCACCTCAAACCTTTTCAGGTGGCATCGTCTCCAGTCCCACCACCAAACGCGCAGACTCTGCCTCTCAGCCCACCTCCTCCCAGTCCGAATCCACCACCCCAAACAGCAGTCCCGGGCACAACGTCAGCACCGTCCTCCGGGACATTCTCAGACGAAATCACACCGAGTTTACCACAAAGCCCCCCAAGCACAACAGCAGTACCAACAACGGCGCCCGCTGCATCGCCGACCATGGCGCCAACCGTGGTGCAGACCTCCGCAGAATCCCCAGCGCCTACCCGTTCCCCAACCCCAGGTCCAGCCCCGACCGGAGCACCCGCCTCAGGGACATACACCATGGCTATGGTTGCTTCTCATAACACTGCTCAAGACTGCTGGGTCGCGATCCACGGTAAAGCGGTGGACGTGACCGGGTGGCGCGACTCGCATCCGGGCGGGGCGGAGGTGCTCCGCTGTGGCACCGACCTCACGGCGCGGTTTGAGGACCAGCACGGAGACCTGGGGTCCCTCGAGAGCCGCGCCGCGCAGTGGTCTCCCCAGGTGGTCCTGCTCGGAGACCTGGAGGACACCGAGGCGGAGGAGGAGGCAGCCGAGCGCGTGGCGGGCTTCGTGGAGTATGACTTCTCGCAGGTCACGCGGCAGACCCCTCCCGGAAGTGGAGAGGAGTTCAAAACGCTCATCTACCTGGAGCTGAAGGGCGGGTGGGATTCCGCGGCTGTCTTTGTGAATGTGAAGAGCGAGGAGGAGATCCACCTCTGGTGCTCGAAGCGACCGACGCTCTCCGCAGCACAATACTGCGAATGCCTCGAGACAGGCACCGAGATCGATGACAACACAGGGCAGGAGAACGAAGTTTGTGGCCGGTATGAGAGAACGTGACCCCAGCGGCCCCTCACTCGCTCCAGTCTGTGGCCGGTATGAGAGAACGTGACCCCAGCGGCCCCTCACTCGCTCCGGTCTGTGGCCGGGACTTAGACAGAAGCGGCGCCTGATGTGTTTGATCTGGGAAACATCCGTAACTGAATGGCGGATGCGATGTGATTTGGCTGTTCCAGGTACGCGCTGCTCACGCACTCTGCAGTGGATGAGCTGAACGCCGGCCTCCCTTCCGAGAGCCACAAGAAGAAGCTCTATCCGATGACAAACACGGAGGACCACCTGGCAATGACCGACCTGCTGGCCGGCGAGTCGAGCACGTCATGGTTGACCTTGTGGGACAGCGGTGACATGGCGGTAAGACGGTTGCTTCATGATATACCCCCTGAAGTGTTCCAAGAAACAGCTTCGGTCGCGGTGTTGGAGCGCACAGCATTGTTCAGGGAGCACCTTCAAGCATCTATCAAAATGGCGCAAAGAGCACTCTAGCGGTTGTGTAGATGCTTCTCGAAGCAGACGCCCAATGATCCTACAAGGCGAGGCTTGGCGAGCCTGAGAAGTTCCCCTCGGGAGTTGGAGCCTGAAACGCAAAGCCGTCGACCAATCGATTGTCGGTGTAAACATGGATTCCCGCGCTCGAGGAAGCGATGCGCCCAAGATGATGTCTCGATCGTGATGCAGTGACAACTGTCAATGTGCGTGAGGAATCCCAGAACGTAGACGGATTCTTCAAACTTGAAGGTGGGTAAAAGGGAGCGCAGGGGCCATGCTGTTGCATTCGGACACTTGCCTTGACCGTCTTGTGGTATGCAGGTGGTGCCTGGAGTGGGGCGGTTTGACCATGAGCGCAGCCACTTTGAGGTGAAGGATGCGGCGGCAAAGGGGGTCTCCACCACGGAGGAGCCGACAACCCGCCACGGCTGGCTAGCCAAATCCATCTTTGCTTTCAACAGCCTCTATTGCCAGTGGGGCGAGAGCGAGGCGGACTGCCACAAGACGGCCAACCGCACCCGCATGGTGGACGGCATCTCCCTCGTGAACTCCGCCGCGGGGCCCAACGCGCTGGAGGTGTCCGACTCGAGCATCTCCGGCAGCAGCTTCCTCCACATCAGCGGAGTGAACAACGTGGATGCTGTCTTGAACACGGAGCTGTACAATTACGACAATCCCTTCGTCCTGTCCGCCGATGACCTTGGCGGTGGTGGCAGGTTGAAGGCTCCCCACCACTTACGTGCCTGCTGCAGGTCTCCTGTCGCCGAGGTCCTGTAACAGCACTGCCAAACAGATCGTCGACGCGGATCGGTTTGACGGCGCGGATCTGTTGGATGGCACGGCAGCCTGCTGATAAGTTGCATGGAGGTTGCTGCAGTGTGCTGAGCATTGAGGGAGGTGTCAAGTTGCTGATGTGTGGGAACCGGGGGTGGGGGAGGGGGTGCCAAGGGAGAGCAGCCCAGATTCGAGCGGCCAAGGGATGTCAAATACAGAACATCCTGGGGACGAGAATGACGGAGATGACACGGGAACTTTGGAAACCAACCATGCGCTAGAGGACCTTCTGGACAAGGAGAGCACCACTTTCCATGGAATCGGTGCGCTCTCAATCTCAATCTGAAGCTTCGCAACAAAGGGATCCGGTTGGCGAGGAGCAGAAATCCTTCCGGGACAAGTGGTGATGGAGACAGTGTTTTCCCTCCTCCTCCTCCGCCTCTGCCTGGGCAGCGCCAAAAGCTTCTGGGCGAACTGCGCATGCCGAACTCGGGCAGCAGCTGCTGCTTTTTCCTGGTGGAGGTTTTGCTGCTCTCAGCAAGCACAAACTTCCTCGGATGAAGGACTGCACAAATCCCTTCATAGAGATCTGTTCGTAGATGGAGGTGATGGACGGCGCTTCACTCAGAGAAGCTTCGAAAGGCTCTTGGGATGGCAGCAGCCAGAAACTTCCTGGGTGGGCGCCACAACAGTACTACTTACCAACAGTACTACCTATAGCCACAACAGTACTACTTACCAACAGTACTACCTATAGTCACAACAGTACTACTTACCAACAGTACTACCTATAGCCACAACAGTACTACTTACCATCAGTACTACCTATAGCCACAACAGTACTACTTACCAACAGTACTACCTATAGTCACAACAGTACTACTTACCAACAGTACTACCTATAGCCACAACAGTACTACTTACCAACAGTACTACCTATAGCCACAACAGTACTAC
Organism: Cymbomonas tetramitiformis; assembly: GCA_001247695.2. Taxonomy (NCBI): domain Eukaryota; kingdom Viridiplantae; phylum Chlorophyta; class Pyramimonadophyceae; order Pyramimonadales; family Pyramimonadaceae; genus Cymbomonas; species Cymbomonas tetramitiformis. Next base: position 44,202 of record LGRX02009449.1, on the reverse strand, counting down.
TTACCAACAGTACTACCTATAGCCACAACCGTACTACCTCTGGCCACCAGTCGAGCCAATGTCCTTGTTGGGACAAGGCATCTGGCAAACGTATTGATTATCGCCGTGGATGCTGATTAGGCCATCCACCGGTGCTGCCCGGTCGCCTGCTTGCACCGCAGGTACAGGTACCCAAAAAGTTGTTCTCGGAAGGTGGTTTTGTGACCATCATGGCCCGATGGCACCGATGGCTTTACTCTGGAGCAGCAGCTCATCGGAGGGCGCGGCGGCGTTCCAGGTGTGGTGCAGGAGCTGCTGAGCGAGTACATGGTGAAGGTGGCGGAGCGATGCCCGCTGTTTCCAGAGATGGAGGAATGGGCGGACTCGGAGTCGGATGGCGAGATTGGTATGCAGCTTCGCGCGGTGGCCATTCTCATCATCAACAATGTGCGGCCGAAGGTGTGTGCGCGCGCCGGCCTCCTCGACGCACCGCCCTCGCTGAAGGTGTGTGCGCGCGCCGGCCTCCTCGACGCACCGCCCTCGCTGAAGGTGTGTGCGCGCGCCGGCCTCCTCGACGCACCGCCCTCGCTGAAGGTGTGTGCGCGCGCCGGCCTCCTCGACGCACCGCCCTCGCTGAAGGTGTGTGCGCGCGCCGGCCTCCTCGACGCACCGCCCTCGCTGAAGGTGTGCGCGCGCGCCGGCCTCCTCGACGCACCGCCCTCGCTGAAGGTGTGTGCGCGCGCCGGCCTCCTCGACGCACCGCCCTCGCTGAAGGTATACTACCGAGGTGCCTCATTCGCCCGGATCGCATTGGATGAACAGGGCGCGATCGGTCGGAGGCGTTCACGGCTTCAGGGCGGGGTGCAGGTCTTCCAGCTGCAGCACGGCTCATACGACACGCACTCATCGCAAGCCGCGACGATGGCGACACTGCTGGCGGATCTCCGCACCGGGGTGTTCACATTTGTGCGGGCCGCCAAAGAGTGCGGCTTCTGGGACGACGTTCTGCTCACTATCTTCTCGGAATTCGGGCGCCGGTTCGAGGAGAACTCGAAACAGGGCACCGATCACGGCTGGGGGCACTATCTGGTGCTTTTCGGGCAGAGCCTGCAGCGCCAGGTGTACGGGTACAATGTGTATACGAACGCTTCCACGCTAGGCAGCGTCGTGCCAAGTCATGTGGATTCTTACAACCAGACGCTCGGCACCAAGGGGGACCTGCGGATGACGACGGACATCGAGGCCTTCAATTCGTGCGTGCTGGACGCGATGGGCCTGCCCGGTCTGTGGCGCCTCGGTGATTGTCCGCCCGAGATGCGCCTGCGCGCCAACCTGGGCACCGTGCCAAGATTTGACGAGACGCAGTATTACGCTGACTCTGCGGCGAGCGGCGGCAGTGGCGCAGCCCCGGGTGAGGCCACACGCACTTCACGTATCTCGCCGCTGAGATCCTGCTTCAAATCTGGCCAATCTGACCCCTGTGGGTATGGGCACAGGTGTGTGGGCCGCCTTTTTGCGTTCACATGTATGTGTTTTGGGGGGGGGGAGGGTTGAGGGTTGAGGGTTGACGCTTCACCTTCGCCCGCTGACTGCGGCGCGCAGGGAACGATGGTTTGGCATGGGATGGCGGCAAGGCGTACTTGGACGAGACGCTGACGAGCGCGGAGGTGCTACACTTCTCGCGTCGTGTCGGGTACTCTGCGAAGTCATTCGGTCTCGAGGAGCACCTGGCCTCGAACTACAGCGGCGCGGGGCTCACCCTGCGGGACGCCCTCTCTGAGCTGCTGGGAGATGAGACCATCCTGCAAGGCCTGGATGCCACGCCCAAAGTCTATGCCAATTACCAGTATCGGCGGACCACCCCAATCAACCTCTACTCAGAGACACTTTGGAGCGCTGATGTGTGGCAGGACGTGCACGAATTGCCGTACCCCCGGGTGGATACGTTTGAGGCGCGGGCGGGCCGCTGGGGAATGGAGGGATTCTTCGACATGGCTTCCCTCTCAGTGACCGCGGATGGGATGGAAGGTCTGGCATATCACGGCGCGGTTGCCCTCGCCTCCGAGTACGTGGGGCGGGAGGGAGAGGTTCTTCGAGAGATTCAGACGCAAGCAACCGTGTTTCACCTTCCCGAAGCGTTTTATCTGGAAGATGGAGTGGTGTACAAGAAGCTGAAAACCACCTGGGATGCAACAACGGGCGTGCTGGCAGTCGCGGCGGCGGATACGGTGGACTGGTACCAGACCGTGATGCGGGCCGCGGATGTGAAGCAAATCTCCACGGTGACAGTGGAGCAGATCATAGAGGATTGGCGCTGTGATGCCGCAACTGGGACAAGTCCCAGCGACCCCGCGGTGTCATGCGACCCGCAGTGCGACCTGGAAGCTTTACTGAATGTCAGCTTCGATGAAGAAACTGCCTTCCTCAAGAATCCTGGCTGGAAGGGAGCTGACGGTTCTCGGGAGAGCGCGACGTTTCGTGTGCTCAAGCATTGCACCAAATACATCAACGGTGACGCAGATCGGACGCAATACGAGAAGGAGCGCAACTTGCAGGTGAACCAATCAGACCTCCCTATGCTGCATCGGACGCTCGCGCATCTTTGGTCGTCTGTGCGCACCATGGCATGCCAACTAGGGGTTGTAAATTGCATGCCAACTCGGGGTACAAGGGGGTTTAAATATAGTTCGCAGAGCGTCGAATGAATATAGTTGCGCGTCTTATGGCATATGGCCTCTGTATTCTTGCATGTCGCTGCACATGCTCCCAGGGGGGTTGAGTGGGAGTGGAACTCTTGGCACTGTTTAGGTGAAAAACGCCGTGGCCGATGATCTGTACATGACATATTTCACGAACATGCTCAACCCAGGAGCTGGACTCCGGGCGCGTATGACGTGGTTCTTCTTGAACTGGTTTGCCACGCCTCTGAGCGCAATCGACAACGACTACCTGCTCATGTACCAGCAGTACAATACTCTCTGGACCCAGGCGCTCGGGGACTACCGTGCACTGGCAGTGGACATGTTCAATGATGGGGCACTACGGAAGTCGTTAGATCAGCTCGATGATATCGTGTGCGGCACCGCGCCGGTGAGTGCCGGATCATGGTTGGAAGGAGCGCAGGGTCGTGTGTGACATGGGTGCAGGTTCATGAATTGTATGACATAGGTGCAGGGTCATGAATTGTGTGACATGGGTGCAGGGCCATGTGAGACATGGGTGGGTGCAGGGTCATGAATTGTATGACATGGGTGCAGGGTCATGAATTGTGTGACATGGGTGCAGGGTCATGTGTGACATGGGTGCAGGGTCATGAATTGTGTGACATGGGTGCAGGGTCATGAATTGTGTGGCGTGGGTGAAGAGACATGTTTTGGACTAACAGCCTTGCAGCTGTTTCTTCTAATTTTAACTACAGTCCAAGGGTGCTTATTCAGAGAATGTGTCAAGTGCACTGGTATCAGCACTCCAAAAGCTTTTCATTATTATTTATTCTGAGAATGTGTCAAGTGCACTGGTATCAGCGCACCAAAAGCTTTTCATTATTATTTATTCAGAGAATGTGTCTCCGTGCACTGGTATCAGCGCACCCAAAGCTTTTCGCCGAAAGCCAGATCTCCTCGAGGGACCGACTTTCGGTTCGGGAGAGTGGCTAATTTTTAAAGGCATGTTGGTAGTGGGAGAAGGTTTCAGTGATATCCCGTGGTGGTGAATCATAGGGATGCTCCTCGGCAAATGGCCGCGACTGGATGCTGTGACAAGTACCCTTGCTCGGGGAAGGTAAATCATAGGGATGCTCCTTGGTAAATGGCCGCGACTGGATGCTGTGACAAGTACCCTTGCTCGGGGAGACGGGCTGCACAACAGGTGGAGAACTTTGCCCGCGAGTACTTCGAACGGTTCACCGTTGGTCTGGAGGCGCACAACGAGGGCGACATCAAGCGATTGGCAAAGGCACTGATGAATTGCAAGGATGATCACGAGACAGAGAACCAGGACCTGACGACGCCAGGGATAATCTTCTCTGACCCGAACGAAGAGGTGTGGACACTCACCGAGGCGGATCAGAGGGCGGTGGTGGACCGAGTGCTCGACTTCAAGATGGTGGCCTCGGAGCCCCCCGCAGCGGCACAGAGACTGTGTGACAAGCTCTACAAGGAGTTTGGGACACCGCCGACGGTAGGAGACCGTGACACATTGAGCTCAGTGCTCATGCCCCCATCGGTGGTGGAGTGTGCCAGGCAGCTATATGACAACAATTACAATCTTATCTTTGCGTTGCAGCATATTCTGGAGGACAAGCCAAATTTCAAGGACACACTCGGGCAAAAGTCGCGATGGCCCAAATCGCTGATCTCTGGGCCATATATGGATTTTGATTTGCCTATGACGTTGCAGCAGATGAAAACGTGGACCAGGAATGTGGGGATGCCGGCGTTTGAGCCTCAGGATGTGTCTGGATATGACATTGATGATGTGTGGACTCTGGACCGGGTGTCAAATGCCCACGACTTTTTGGACAGGAAGGCGACGAGTGGTGCTCTTGCTTGGTTCGACAACAGCCAGTTTGAATCCATGGAGACAATGCAAGCGGCGCTTGCCGCATATCGGCTACCTGGGACGTCCGACTTGTACTCATTTGTTCTACGTGTATGTGACTTTGACCTGTTTGTACCTGAGGAAGGAGAAGATGGCTCGCACATTGTCAACGCAACTTTCCTGTTTGATACCAGCGTCGCAGAACATCGTCGGAAATCACAACGATACAGAATCTGGGCACGGGCAGTGGAGCTTGCAGTCACAAATGTGTGCCAGTTTCTTTCTTAGTCTCACCCCATCCGATATCTAAGTGGCATTTCAGCTTCTGATTGTCTTGTACAATGATCGGGGTTATGTAAATATCTGTACATCATATAGTCGATTGTCGCTGACAATTGATACCCTAGCTACCAGACTGCTGCCGATGCATAGTATGTGAGCTTTTAAACAGCAGTGTAAATCAAAATATGATATATAGTCGCCGGCACATATTACCATGGGGCACAGATGTGGTCTGCTCACATTTAGTTTCCGGAATTGATTATCACAAAAAGTATATAGCACACACAGCCATACCGACTTTTTGTTGGGTATATCGCCAGAGATCAAGTGAGTGTTTCTGTGTCGTGAGCAGGATCGGGAACATGTATATGCATGCCTCTTATTGACAATAAGGAGTGGTGTGGTATATTACATACTACACAGTGCAGCCGGTCTTCTGCGGCTAAGGTGCATGCCGAAAGAGTCGGTGCAAGGATAAGCACACACACACACATCTTAGGTGGCTCAGGGAGCAGAGGGGTGGTCTTGCGCATGGGCTTGGTGGTGGAGATATGGCTCGTGCAGCTCGGGGGGCAGGGATGAACCGGCTTCAGGCACAAGGCGGCAGTGCGCTGGCAGTGCAGATGCAGAGGGGCTCTGGTGGCTCAGCAAGGCTTAGGGGGTCCCATTCTTCACTAGTGAGCTCCGGAGAATCCGGATAGGTGTCCCGAAGTGTGTGCTGAATCCTTTGATCCCCGGCGTGGGTACATAGTGCAGTCTCCTGTGGCTACGGGGTGCCAAAGGAGTCGCAAGGATAAGCATACACACACACATCCTAGCAAAGAATATATAATATGGCCGTTGGCGGCCCATCCCACGCTGCATCGCAGGCTCGCTAAAGGAAAGCAATTCGTGTGGACGCGCGCTGCTCGGGCCAAGGCAAGTGGCAAAATGTGACGCAGCCGCCAGCTGGTTTTTCCGTTACAAAATGGTGTTGCCTTCACCCCTGCCATTAAGGGATTCTCAAAATCTATGGACATTGTCTTTTGAAAAATGTGTTGGGATAAATATGTACCATCCGAGTAACGATTCGTATCTCATAATATCACTCTGCTTCATGGCGAAACACTGCACATATCATTTCAAGCACGCTGGGGATCAAAGGATTCAACACAAACTTCGGGACACGCATCCGGATTCTCCTGAGCTCACTAGTGAAGAATGGACGACCCCCTAAGCCTTACTGAGCCACCCGAGCCCCTCTGTATCCGCACCGGCGACGCACTGCTGCCATCCCTGCCCGCCCCCGAGTTGTGCGAGTCATATCTCCGCCACCAAGCCTACGCGCAGGACCACCCCTCTATTGCTCCCTGAGTCTGACTGGGCCACCTGAGCTATAATTCCTCAGAATAGTGAATGCGATACCGATTGCACCCCTGGGCCTAGTTTTACAGCCTATTGCTTCTTAGAATCTTCTGTTTCATGACGGCTCTGATCATATCAGCTATGGTGCATCTGTCAATCGCAATGTACGACCTCATGATTCCCTCTAGAATACTGATGCTGCCAGAATTCGTTTCTCTAAAAAACCAAGAGGAGTAATAATTCGGACGAATCTACAAGTATCAATTATGTAATCGAGATATTCAGTCTTCCATCTTCCTCTTCTTGGGCGCCACATCAGCGGCCTCCTCGTCGTCGAATGAAATGAATCCAGGTCAATAGTGTTAGTTGCTCCTCACGATATAACGAGTGTTAGTGATAGTGACCGATTAATCGATCATTCGATACATCGATATATCGGCGCAACCAAAACATGAGAGCTCGGTGAGTTCTCATATTCAGGGTCGATTCGAGGCAGCTTGTACACCTCTTCGGCTTTCGTATGTGTGGAGGTGTCTACTTTGCGCGAGACGGCCGTGATCCATCAGTAGGTTGTTTAAAATTTGCGGTGTGGATGGAACTGTTCCAAAGTCAAGGGTACGGGATGACTTTGGGCCATTTTCGGCTCAACGCTCTAGCCCCCCCCAAAGACTATGTGTTCAGGTCGTGGGGGGCACATGTGCCCCCAGACCTTGAGTTTATTGTCGGACTCCGGACCTTGAGTGATTGACTTGGAATGTGCATTCATCGGGATATACCGAAATCTCAACAAGTGCGCAAGAATACATCCCATCAACTACTGCACGCAGCCACACTAATTTCACATTCGATTGAACTCGTTGCAAAACAGATATTAGCTTAGTGTGGTCTAGGATGGCACTCCATTTTAAATAACTTTGAAAAAGCATTCCATCTCGGTGCATCTACCCTTGAAAGTTGAAAATGGGTACAGAATACGCTCCCACGAAAGCATCAAGTAATAATAATCACATAAGGTAAAATATCACGAATCGATATGACACCCAGCGGTCTCACTGCAGAATCGACCAAGAACATTCGGTGAGTTTCAAAATTTCCATAAACAAACTTTTGCGCCAATTCCTGCAGAGTCGTGCTCTTCGTGCACTGCATTCCAGCCCATGTTAAAAACTCAAATAAATACACGTAAGCAGAGCCCACAAGTCGCTATTGAAACTACAAATCTCAAGCAATTCAAATTGAATAGAAGTTTCTCGATAGCATATCGATGCTAGCAGGGAATCCACAGCCTCCACTTACCGTGAGGTAGGTGGTTTTGAACTTGCGCGTAGTTGCCCTGCCCAGGAACGGCGTGCTGCCAAGAGGTAAGCACAAGGTTCGGAAGCCACCCCAGCCGTCTTCGGGGATGAGAAGGTTAAGGTCCTGCAACGGGCAACAATGAAACGCCGACCATAGGAGCGCCGACTCCATGAGTCGGTTAAGCGCCTTCTAGTAAGGAGTGCAGGTGACGTGCACCGACGCCACAAAGTATGATAGCTCAATAAGCAAACAGAGCGTCAATAGGTATGCGGTCCCACACGGGTTCGATGTACCCACAACCTTCAGGCACCCATCGCAACAGGGAAGCATCCGTTTGCTGGAAGTGAACAAGTTTTCGGGATTACACGGAGTACCTTCACTGCGAGGTGACCCACCAGTGTCGAGCTCTCGTCCGTTAACCCCATGGAGGTAACCTTCCAGTCCTGGAAACAGAAATGCACTCTGAAGAGAACAGCGGCGTCAAACACAGACACAGGCAGTGCGGACAGGACGTTGCGACACCTTTAGAGTTCTCAGAGCGCGCTCGACCGTAACATCCACTGGACTGAACGCGACCTCCTTGAAGCCGAGCTGCAGCTCATCCAGACTGGAACGAGCTTGCTCAAAGCCAACGTCGGCCTTGGACAGCCTTGTCATGCTTTGTTCCAACATCCGTATCATTGAGCTTTGCGACAGCACATTGGTCACTCTGCCGTCCGCATTGAGCACTGGGACTCGCCGATGTGTCAGCAACTGCTCCATCGCCAACTCTGAAAACGATGCAACGTGTCCTGATCAAAACGCTGTTCGTTGGCACAGGCCTCGGAAAGTACTGGGGGCGCCATGAAAACACGAAAGGGGCCGAACTCTGAAAGAATATGCCAGAGAGTTCAGCAAGGATGACCCCGAAGAATATGTATGATTCCCAAGTGTTTGAGGTAGTGAAAGCGCATCTATTGAACGCTTTGCTGAAACATTTGGATTGCTCATACTCACTTAGACTATCCGTTTCTCGAAGAGGACTATACGCGTTTGTCTTAGAATAATTCACGAGGTCTTTGCAAAGCGCGTTAAAAAAACGGCCTGCACAGCGCATACAATTATGCCACATAATTAGCAAGAAGTGTGTTCACTTCACAGCCTGGGCGCATATCCCACTTCAGCCACCACAGACCAAGAACGGCCTAACGACATGGAGACAACAAACTGAACTGCGACTGCGAAGGCACCTTCGTAGTCGTAAGCATGAAGCATCTCAAGGCTTAAGTTTTCAGGAATGACATCTAACAAGAAAGCCAGCAGGTCGACATAATCAAGTAAGCCATTTACGCTCCCGTCTTCCGCGAGGACAGGGATGGAACGAATATGGGCGAGTTTCATGCTCGTCATAGCCGCTTTGACAGTGCTGGATCCATTCATGGTAATAACCTCTGATCCACTTTTTAAAGGAATCGAGCTTAACTGGGTTTGATCCATCAGTGCGATATATTGTATATATTTCAACTATATATTGTGGTTACATCACCTGCATTCAGAGGTTTTGAGTTCGAAACTTTAGTAGAGGGCTCTTTCTCTACAGTAGAGCCCGAGCCCTCGCCTGAGACCGAGACCTCTTCCAGAGATCCAGACCAAGGAAGGGGTATCTCCTTATACGTTACGAGTTACGAGCCTATTGCGATATTATTTAACACAATTCATTTAATTCGAGCATTCGGCGACTAAAATTTGGTTAATTAAAATTTGGGGCGACTAAAATTGACGAAAACCCGGAAAATAACTAAAATATTAAAATTTTGGCTCCGCTGCGCGGCGCAAGTGGTGTGAACGCATGCCGAGCGCAGCCGCGCATCTAGGCGCATGACAACCCCGCAATACAGTTATTGCATAACTTTTTTTCCTCACGAAAATCCATCAGAAATCCGTGAGGACCGCGACTGAAAAAAGCCATCGCGCGAGGAGTCGAAAAGTTTGCGGTCCTCATGGATTCTCAGCAAATCGAACAGGAGTCAGGAGCCGCCTGGGTTGCATAACTTCAGATAACTCCTCGCGAAGAGCTGTGATGGCCGTCGACACGTCTGAAAAGATAGTAACGGTGCCGCGGGATCGAAAATTCAGGGTTTCGGCGTCAGGGTATTAATTTTCGTGGCCGCAAAAATGAAAATTTGCGCCCCAGGTCTTTTCAGACCTACTGGTATGCGTCTAAGGAAGCATACCGGTGGTTCCATGCTGTCCAGTTGTTGTTAAGTTACAAGAACTGAAGCAAATCTTCGCATCGGGTGTGATTTGGCTCGCTCTACCCTCCGAACCGAACGCTCAATCGAGCATCCGCTATACCCCACTCGCTCGTGGGGTATATCGGATGAGTGCAATCGATGCGCAAGAGTCTCAGCATTCCATTTCTGTTTTACTTTTGTTAACGCGGTCAGCGAGGCGAAAGTTATCGCAGCGAATTTGGAGGCGAATTCGCTTTTGCGTGAAAACACATACTCCCGAAACCGGGCGCAAGTTGCCCGCTTGAGTGGAATCTGAAAATGTGAAGAATGCGTTAGCGGATCCTCAGACTGTTGGTACCTACTTGGTACCAACAGTCTTAAGAACATGATTCTGTGCATGCGCGTGCTTAGTATCATTTTTTTTGTGCAATATACACGGTCAAACAGGCAGTGAGACTTCTCCCGTAAGTTCCGCAGAACAGCAATAAACGCTAACGATGCGAAGAAAAACCAGATTTCATGCTCAGAAAGAGATCCACGCTGTGTATTTTTATTGGTCTAAAATTTTCAGATGCCACCATGGACAACTTTCATGAGGAGTTTTCTGTCGGGCACCTCTGGAGGAGCCCCACCCTTTTACTCCTCACTCCTCACCTTTTCATTTTCACGCGATATCGCATTTTGAACACGCTCGATGGTTTCATGAGGAGTTTTGACAAGTTATGCAGTCGCGGCGCGCGACAAATCTCCTCATAGAATCTGGCCAAATCGACGAGGAAAAAAGTTATGCAATAACTGTAATGCCAAGTGAGGCGCGGAGGCGCGGAGGAAAAGGGGAAAGGGGAGGTATGACATGATGCGAGGCACCCCGGGGGAAGGGATCATTAACCCCCCCCCCGATCGATTAACATCCGATTAAACGATGGGGTTTTCTGGCCGGAGAAGGTTTGGCCGAACGCCAATGGAAGCGAAGGCAGGTGCGATCAGATACGACGTCACGGGTCACGCGCGACATCCTTCCAACCCTCAAGCTATCTTGTTGAGGGCTGTTGTCCACTTGTCGTCTCGTAATGTACTGAGGTCTAGTCACTCCCGACCCGATCCGATCGATGTGTGTAAAAAGGAAATATTCCTTCGGTATCCAGGTGGCATACAACTATACGTAAACCATCTCCTATCGATCGAAGTCGCCATATTTCAGGACTATTTCATGTTCACTAACTGCAATTTTGGTACGCCATGAGATCAAAAGAGATTAATATCGAAGCGTGCGTGATGTTTGGAGGCTTGGAGGGCAAGAAAGTGGCAATATGACGTACCGTAACGGTAGCTAACGCGCAGGTACGCGATGACTCTAATGACACCGTTGGGCCTTCTGCGTCTAAGTTGGCCCTGAGAGTGTTTCTAGTCGGTAAGGGTTCCGTGTTCGTGTATTTGTTTGTTTGTTGAGACCTTTGCATGCAAATGACGGGTACCAGTGTGCCACGCTTGTGTATTGAGCCGGGAACGCCTCTCCTTGGACGTGGGAGAGCGCCTCCTAGGGACGAGTTTCCTGTGCATTGCACAGACATGTTTGATGGGGAAAGCCTTCGTGAGGTTTGTCGCGGGGACTATGTTCGGTTTCAGCCCGGATCTGGCTCCGCTGAATTTTGGTGGGGGCGTGTACAAGGCATGAAGTTTGAGTTTGATAGGATGGGTAAAAGCGTTGTCATATTTCGGGTGAGACTCCTTGAGACTGTGCTGTCGTTTGCCGATCGACTCCATATTTCGGAGGAGAAAGCACGAGTTTTGCTGTCTGATCTGTTAACAAAACCTGCGGCCTTGCGAAATCTGTCAGGGCGTCTCGTGAACGTGAATGGTCCTTGGGATGGCACTTATGATGAGTTGTATGAGCTGTTTATGACTGACGAGTATTGTTGGATGTGCACGAGACGTATTTTTTCGGCAAGGGTGACGTTCACGAGACCCAGAAGGGGAGCGGTTTGGAAGTGCCATCCAGGATCCACGTGCGGAGTAGGCTCCAAGTATTTCATATCAGTCGATAATTGCTGAATGCCATTATTCAGGATGTCTGGGGTGATCATGGGATGGCTGATCGGCTTGCCCGCATGCTTGTCGTATCTGCACTCCAAGCGATACACCATCCCTTCCTTCCATGAACACCCAACTTTCAATTAAGAAACACCTGTTCTAACCACAAACAGGCTCGGACCAGCAAGCATACCATGATGCGCCCGGGCTGGCTGCCGGGGCGCAGCATTCAGATAGGAACGCATGATGCGCCCGGGCTTGCTGCCGGGGCGCAGCATTCAGTGGGGAACGCATGATGCGCCCGGGTTGGCTGCCGGGGCGCAGCATTCAGTGGGGAAAGCCTTATGGCAGTATACACAAGACTCGCATGGACTGCACTGCCAATAAACCTTTGAGAGGCTGCAGCCTGACTAGGAGCCTACCCGGTCAGCTCAAGTTGAATTCTTGACAGCCCCGACTGCTGAGAGTCCATATTTGCACCGAGGCATACATACACTTTAGGAACCAACGCATAGTCAGAAACACGAAGGAACAAAGTGCTGAGAAACTTACGTGCCCCACTCTTCCCTGATGGCCTTTCCCATGTCTGTGTACATACTTTTTGATACTGGTCCTGGCTTATGATCTTGGTGTCCCGTGTCTTCGCAGCTTGAGAAATTGACTGCCGGTTGTTCAGCTTCTCGAGCGCTCCCAACTCAACAGACTTCTTCAGATCTTTGTGGTAGTCTAAGGCAGAAGATAATTCGGTGGGCTGCATGATGTGGCCAAGGGTAGTTCCAATTAGAGCCTGCAACTCATCTAGTTTCTTCTGCGCCTCAGCAAGAGCGCACTGAGCTCCAGGGACGGCATGTATGCTCGGGCTCATCCTCGCGGGACTCTGTGGTATCCGTGCAGCCCTCTTCTGTCATCTCGTTGTCCTCATCCTCATTGGAAAAGCCATACTCCTCGTCGTGTGTTTCCGCTGACTTCAAACTGAAGAAATTCAAGTTGAAAAAGTTAAACTCCCGTGCATGCTTAAGTGCAAGTGGAAATCAACGCAGGTCAGACTTACTTGTCACGCTTCTGTTGCACATCCTCCTGGTGCTTCGCTAGCATGTCGTCGACGCCCAAAACTTGCAGCATCTTCGGTCGAATCTCTCTCCAGTCACGGTATTTCTTCGAATCATCTTGGCCATGAACGCAGGAGCGCACGGGTGGTTTGATGTAGTTTTCAAGGTTCTCTTGCAGCTTACGGATCGTCGCGTCCTTGGAGTGGCATTGAAAAGTTAGCTCCGCAACACGCACCGCATACGCACTTTTCTGATTCTTCAACTCTTCGTTGCTACTCTTGAGTTTTTCGTTAGTCTCAGAGTCCTGGGTATTGCGTTTTGTAAACGTTAGCAGATTGGGAACCAGGTGCTTTGCGAGATACTGTATCACGTGCGCGTCCTTCTGGCATGTCGCATCTTTGCAGTTGCACGTTCCAGCAGCTTTCCATAGCGCTGAGCCACTGCTTCTCAAGTTGTCCATACCAGATCGCTCAGCCACAGAAAGCGCAGCTTTGGCTTGGCGTTTGTCATTCCGAGCATCCTTAGCGTTCGCAAGTTTCGGGCGACCTGATCCATTAAAAACGACGGGGCGGTTACGGGTAGCTGTGTGGGAAGCGCGTTTCTAAGAAACTCAAAAGCTCGGTCTAGAGCTTCTGTGTCCGAGTCACTCAGGCGTTCTTCAGCGCATTCAGAGCCTTCTGCGCTCAAGCACATACTGAAACGCTGAAACGCGCGTTCTGAATTACGGAATGCGCGAAGCAAAACTGGTAGAGGTGTTCCGCAGTCTCTATACTTGGGGAAACAAAGTCCGAATAGAGGGATTGTGAGATGCGTGGCCGCACACGCCGTTCTTCACTGAAGGGGCGCCGTGTGCTTGCGGACAGTGCTCAAAACGGACTTTGAGTTTGAACTGAAGTCACTTCTGCTGATATGCGGGCGTTTATCAACGCCGTTGGACACCGGTCAAGTCTCGAGGTACGCCAGGTCAACAGTATTTGAACTCGAAAATTCAAAACTTATCGGATACTTTGACTCAGCCTCGCGTGCAATATATCAACTCTGGTATCGCAAACGAAGCACAAGCAGAAACGCTTCATGCCATCGTTGAACAGTTCATATTCCATCTCGCGCATTTTGGCCCGTACTCCGCAGTTTCGAGTATAATTCGGCCACGAAAAATCATTGGTCGACTCTGGACGTCATAACTCAAATGTCCAAATCAGACATCTGTGAATATCTTTCATTTTTGTGGGCGTGCTACCTTGGTGTCTGAACATGCCGCGTGGCAAGAAGAAATTGTATAATTGCAAGCATGGCAAACACAAATTCCTTTACGATGGTATCTTAGATGCTTTGAAACGAATTTCCGTTGGCTCGTCGATGATTCAAGATATCAGGTCATATAGGCATGACACAGTCTGTATGGGTCGATTAAAAACGAGGTTCCGGGGGGGTGTCCGGCGTCATGTGTCGCGGTGCGACGATATATTACGGTGAGATGATGTGTCGCGGTGAGACGGCAAAAAGGAAAGGGAAAGGGAAAGGGGAAGGAGAAAGAAAGAAAGGCGGAGAAAAAGGTAGAGGGGGTGAGGGGGGGATGGCTTAAGTACGGAGCGTGCGGAACTTGCGGAGCCCGCGGGAGTACTTGCGGTGCGGAGATGAAATATTGCGGTGAGGTGAAATATTGCGGTGCGGAGATGAAATACTGCGGTGAGGTGAAATATTGCGGTGCGGAGATGAAGTATTGCGGTGAGATGAAATATTGCGGTGAGTCACGGAAGAGGGGATATATATATATATGATTGGGTATATATATATATATATCGTGGTAAGCAGTGAAACAGAATGGCAGGGGGCAGAGATTCACTGTGTGCTAAGATGATATAAAATACGGAGCAGAGTGTTTTATTGAGTCAAAGAGCGGTGACACGGTGACTGGTGACAACACAGGTCGAGGGGTGAACGCCGGGTGACCCATCGTCCCCCCCTTACAAGGGGGGAAATTGGGCTCCCCGTGAGTGAGATGCAATATTGCGGTGAGGTGAAATATTGCGGTGAGGTGTAATATTGCGGTGATAAGTGAGCGGTAAAACCGACATTTTAGATCACATCTCAGTCACACTCGCTGAGACACATATACACTGTATATGAGATTAGTCGCCATATCGTGACTAATAAAATTAAAGGACCTCTGGGCGACTAAAGTGAAAATAATTCAGTGCCCGGCTAATAATATCGCAATAGGCTCGTATTGGTTATAGGAGAAGAGGTCACTCCCTGACTTCTTTCATCTTGGGGGTTTTTAATAGTAGATAGGGAAGGGTTATGCGCTGGAATTCACAGTTGGTTTCCGTCTCAGTCCCGAAAAAAGTCTGAACCAGTGTCACGGTCATATCGTCTCGCATCGCCTCGCGTGTCATCGTGATTTAATTTACAGGATTATTAAAACAGATAATCATAATGTTAATCAATTTATCTTCCATCGATGGCGCTGGCGTTGACTAGCTCAAGCATAAAGCGCTCGTTGCCAACATCCACTGCTCATAATTTTCTCAACATTTCTCCGCCTCGGGCGGAACGATACTGTGATTGCGGTTGTGTTATGTGCATGGATTGCGGAAGTGTTTGGCAGCTTGTGTCGCAGGTTTTCCGATGGCGAGGAGGCACGCACCTTTTTGAAATGTGGAAGTCTAGGGCAACCTAGCTTGGGATGATACCCAACCACGTCGGACTCACTTTGTTCTCGTATTTAATCTACTCACCTTGGATATGCATACAAACTTTGAGGAGCAGCGAGGTGGGATACGCCTTAGACTGATTTATCTTTTTGGGTTTATATATGGCGCCATCGCGACCTCTTGGGGTGTGGAAGTCAAGGTTGAGCATGGTTGCCAACCTTGCTTGGGTTCGAAGCTTTCATGTATGTACCCAAACCGACAAATGTCAAACAATCAAGGTCTTCCCGTGCTTCCTAGCAAACGAAACTACGCTGATATTTTGCCAAGCTAGTATATATCTTTAAGTACCCTGAAGCACAAGGACTGAGATACATTGTGTGCGAAACGTACAGTTTATTTCCTTGGCAGATTTATTGGGTTTGGGCTCGAATGTACCCAAACCCAATATATTCCAATCAGCCAAGGGGTTCTCGTGCGTTCTAGCGCACGAGCCTTTCCACAAATATTGTCGAGATATATATCTTTAAGTTACCTGAAGCTCAAGAACTGCTATTCATTGTGCGCGAAACGATCAATTTATTTCTTTGGCAGATTTAACCCCTATGGAGCGGTTTGTACCGTATACGGTACAACCACTTCAAACTCTAAGCTTGGACTCATTTCTCAGCCCGATATCACTTGTCGGAATCGGCCATACAAGCTTCGCACATCCGTTGCAATAGGTATATCTAATACTCAACAATTTATTCTACACATATACTTAGTATATATATCTCACCCAAGGGCAATTACGTTGTAGTAAAATCCCCAAAGTTGCTTATTTCTAGGCATGAAAATTGGGTCAAAAGTATCTTAAAGTGTGCGAAATCGAGGTGTAGATGCCATTCATCGACAAGGATTTGTTGGTTCAGTGACCACTATCATGTAAAATGACCATGCACCTCGTATGGGCAATACCTACTTTCCCAACAGTCGATTTCCCCCGAAAACACACAATATGACCTTAAGTATGGAAAACATTTGACAAATGATGTTTTTTTTGTTGTTTTTTGGTGTTTTTTTCACCTTATGGCTTGAATATTTCGATGTATTGGTGCGTTTAACTACAGCCACCATTACCGATTTCAAGGCATTAGTAAAGGCGATTGTTTTATGGTCGAGGGGCGACCTAATACTCGAATAAGCGGTTGCGGGAACTGATTTTTGACACTTTTGATTCCTGGAAAACGTGTTTTTGGCTTGTATATCACCGATATATCGTTGTATATATAATGCGATCATGTATTTTATAGATCAAAATCAATTTATAGGAGTTATGGAACATGTAACGAATCGCCCACACTTACCAAGGTACCGTATACCGTGAAAACGGCACATTTGTGAAACTAGTGCTTTTGGCAAAAAATTCCATCCGCTCCATAGGGGTTAATGGGTTTGGGCTCGAATGGACCCAAACCCAATACTTGCCAAACAGCCAAGGGCTTCCCGTGCGTTCTAGCGCACGAGACTTTCCACAAATATTGCCAAGATATACATATTTTAGTTCCCTGAAGCACACGGACTGTCACTTCGATGTGGTTGGGTTCGAACCCAAGCAAGGTTGGGATGCTCAACCTTGACTTCCACACCACAAGGGGTGGCGATGGCGCCACAAACCCAAAAAAATAAATCAGTCTAAGACTTATCCCACCTCGATGCTCCTCAAAGTTTGTATGCATATCCAAGCGTGAGAGTAGATTAAATATGCAAACATGCTGAAATCTGTATAGGCAGCCCTGACCGGGAGTCCCGGTGCAGGCCCCTATGACAGATCACTAGGCCAACACTGGACGGCTGACTGAGTTATAGGTTCGTGCTGTGACACACGTTGTGTCACAAGTAGGCTAGACTCCGAAACCGTCCGAGACTGTTCCGAGTATATCTAGCTTAGGGTTTATTTATCCTACGAGTTTATCCACATACAGTTCGGGACTATCTGATATCCAGTGAACTAGGATATTCCAGTAGGTCGTGGCCCCATCCACGTTTTTATTCCACTTGCTGATTTGGCCATGATTGGCTAAACGGCCGCTTGGAGAGGTGGTGCGCGCGGGCGCGTTTGGGTGCGACTAGGAATTGTGGTATGAGTTGTTTGCGGTGAGCGACTGGGAGTGGCGGCCATGGGGACCGCGCCTCGCTACGGACTAGTCTTAGCAATGTTCGAATTCAGTTTTACACCGGCACTGGCCCTGGTGGTTACTGTTCTTTGGGTTGGTGTTCGCGACACCTTCGACTTCGACAACATCTTCGAGTGTCCCTCGCCGCTTCGCTCTCTTCGCTCCTCTCCGCTGCTGCGCATTACCATTTTCCCGCTACAACACCCAACCGCGCGAATGCGTACCACCTCCCCTCTGGTTTTTCAGTGTATGGGTATGCTTACACGAGCGAAGAAGTCCCTTGAGAGGGACAGTGACATCGATGCCTCTCTGAGGAAAAATATTTAATTTAGATTATTTCTTTGTGATTTTAGATTAACTCATTTTCATGTTGATTTTAGATTAAGTTTTCTTGATGTCATCCGGCTATGACCGGTGGTCCTTTTCACGACTCGTGTTCAAATAATGTGCACACAGGTCAAACGCTCTCGTTCCCGCTTGCCATCATGAGGAAGCCTCCAAAAAGCTTTAAGAAGATTTGTCTCGCTTGTGATAATGGTGGGCGCCGTTGTAATAGACACTCACGGCGTGTTCTGCTTGAAAAAAAGGCCTCTGTACTTCTTCTATATCCTAAACCCTTTGACTTGCCTTTTACCGCTGCACGCGACCGGCAAGCATCTTTGAAACTTCCGAGTTTCAAAGATGCGTTTTGTATTTTGGGTGCACCCTAATTTTACAAAACGGCCGAGCGCTTCCCGTTTGTGCGGGATATTCACATTTATTCCATGGAATATTTCATATGGATTAACACACATAAGCACGAAGGCATCGGCCACGCATCTTTGAAACTAACGAGTTTCAAAGATGCGTTTTTTGTCATTTGGGTGCGCATACCCAAATCAGCCGAGCACTTCCCGTTGGCGTGGGGTATCCAACGCTTGAATGTTGAATATTCATTGTAATATGAGTTAGCAAGCGAGGTTGCAAAGGCATCGGGACAGAATCTACGAAACTGTCCTATGCCTTTGCCTTTGGGTTTGGGTTCGAACGTACCCAAACCCAAAGATGGCAAACAGCCGAGGGCTTCCCGTGCGTCCTAACGCACGAAACTTGGCACGAATACTACCATGGTACATATATTTAAGTTACCAGAAGCTCAAGGCTTCAAGTTACTTGTGCGCGAAACGCGCAATCTATTTCTAAGGCAGATGTTTTGGGTTTGCTTGGGTTTTCTCACTTCGTCCAACAACTTGAGAAGCATGGTCCCATGCGGGAGGTATGGATGTACGCCTTCGAGTCCTTGAACGGTCACATCAAAAGCCTAGCGAGGAGCAACTCCCTACCCGTTCCAGCCATAATGAACTGCATCAAGCGGGTGAAGGTGTTGCATTTGGTGCGTGGGTTAATCACTTTCATTTCGGAAGACCACTCCACCCGGATGCCGGCGGCCGTGACCATGGGGAGCCGCGGGGCAATTGCGGTTGAGGTATCGGCTAGGGGGAAACGTGTGGTCTTGCGAGATGATGACATTAAGGCCTTGAAGGTTTGGATGCGGACTGAATTGCCGGCTTATCGAGAGCTGGTGGAGAAGTGGGAGAAGTATGTGGAAGACGCGCGCAGGTGATTTGTGGCCCCATTCCCCGAGCGGTTGTTTATGCCCTTATGACGCCGTTGTTGCATATTTAGGACGCGCCTAAAGTACTAACGGTATCGTATCGCTGTGCATAGTTGGAATGCACAGATGCGACTGCGAAACAAGAAGTACCGGAACGCGGTGTGTGCAAGGGAGGGCAAACCTGAGCACATACGCGAGCCCCCATTTGGAGCGTACGCGGATCCTACGGAATGGTTGGGCCGACAGTTCACCAAGTACGAGATGTTGCTCATGGCGGGGCCGACACCGGTTTGCTATAACTTCACGCACGTCAAGATCGGCGACGCTGATTACCGCACGGCTACGACCGATCGGAACAAGCGCACCGTACACAGCTACTTTCGCACTTTCTTCGCGAGTGAGGAAGTGGACGAGCACGGTGAGCCAAAATCCGTGGCAAGGTGAGAAAGGAGCACGCACTATTCTACCTTTAACATGTCTTTAGGATGTCGTTATGACTCGATTAGGATGCGCATAATGTCCTAACGACATACTAACTTAGCTGTTTACACAATCGTGGGCTTGGTGATATGCAGGCACGGCCGTATTACGAGAATATTGCGGGTGGAGATTGCAGGAAAGGTCTACATCTTACTGAAATGCGATTGGTTCGCTAAGCCGACCGACGAACAGATCAAGGAGTACCGTCGACGTCACTCCATTCTCGGCCCGGATAACTTGACCAAGACGGTCTATACCTTCAACCCGCACGTAGACCGCGCGGCCTTTGACAACATGGAGCCATTCATATTAGCCAATAGAGTAGAACAACAGGTTGTTATTGTACCACATCCGTGCATGGAGACCGCGGTCATTCTCGACCCAACGGCCGACTTCTTCGAGGGATCAAGGACATAGGACGACGACGAGGTCGATGTATGAGACATGAATCGCTGCTAGTTTATTTTTTGCTTGCCACATGCCATGCAGGCAGTTGCAAATTGTGACCTTGGTAACGACCCCTGCAGTAGTACAACTAACGCATACTTTATAAGGCGCAGTGCCGCTAGAGTGCCATTAGCGTATTAACTTTGCCTACGAGCATCCTAACTACGTCCTAACGCCAACCTCCTAATGACATCCTAGAGGCATGCTAACGCCATCCTAACGTCCCTACATTTCCGAGAAACTCAGCCCGCGTACTACTTTCCCCGAATCCCACCATACTCCGCGGAATAAACTTCCCCTGGCCTTCTAGTCACCATAAAACGCCATCTCAGTGATCTGCACACCCACACGTGCCCCACCACTCACCCCTGCTCCAGTTGGGGCCAACGCATACTTAAGGCGCAGTGCCGTTAGGACGCCTGTAGCACGCGCATCTTAACAGGCCAATATGGCGTTAGTATGCCTGTAATATACTATGCTACCGGCATACTAACGCCCATACGTACTAACTGTCCTTTACTATGCCTTTAGGACACCTTTAGTACACATACTACAATTTGCTAGGACCGTAGGGTTGGGTTCGAACGTGACACCCAAACCCAAAGATGCCAAACAGCCGAGGGCTTCCCGTGCGTCCTAACGCACGAAACTTGGCACGAATACTACCATGGTACATATATTTAAGTTACCAGAAGCTCAAGGCTTCAAGTTACTTGTGCGCGAAACGCGCAATCTATTTCTAAGGCAGATGTTTTGGGTTTGGGTTCGAACGTGACACCCAAACCCAAAGATGCCAAACAGCCGAGGGCTTCCCGTGCGTCCTAACGCACGAAACTTGGCACGAATACTACCATGGTACATATATTTAAGTTACCAGAAGCTCAAGGCTTCAAGTTACTTGTGCGCGAAACGCGCAATTTATTTCTAAGGTCACCAGACTGCTGCACTCATACCCCACCATAATATTAATTTCGGTTGTTACTGTTCAATAGCAGCCGCGTCAACATAGCGTTCGCATAGCGAGCCCTGACAGTGGTATCCTCCGCTCAGGCGAAGAACGAGAACAAGTGTGTGCAGCAGACTTGACACACATTCGTATATTGATAAGCATACGGCGCGACAGAGTTCGCATATATAACGTCGAATAACTGCACATGTACGACAGCATTCGCTGCAATACATCGACAGCGAACGGAGTTGTGCAATAAATATCATCAGCGCGACCATATTCGCATTCAACAGCATTTCAGCAGTGAATATGTTGCGACAAGGTGTGCGCACGAATGTACGAATCGTACATGTATGCTGTCAATAATCGCAGGGTATGGTACGATATGCGGGAATCATGCGCGTAAATGAAAAATGAGCGACAGTGTTCATGATTCGCATCAACTGCGACAGCGATGTACATGATTCGCATCAAGCGCGACAGAGATGTACATAATCTCGTTATCGGCGACAGCGACATTCGCATTCGTACTGTGCGACAAAGATGTGCGACAGCGATGATCATACCTCACACCATGCGACGCAGATGCGCGGTGATCATATTTCATACCGTGCGACACAAATGTTCGATGAATATAGCTTGTACAGTGTGACGCATACATCAGTATGCAGCGCGACATACATATGTATCACGCGCATACATAGTGTGCGATCTCGATGTTCGTACAATTTCGCACCAAATGGACGCACACATGCTGCGCAGATGGACGCATGATAAAATGGTGCCCAACAATACGCACACATGCTGCGCAGATGGACGCATGATAAAATGACGCCCAACAATACACACACATGCTGCGCAGAAATAGTGTGTGCGATACCATCATCAGTATACACACACGTGCTGCGCAGAAATAGTGTGTGCGATGCCATCATCATTATACACATAGCATACTGTAATTGTGTGCACAAGTTATACTGTGATGATATGCGAGTGACAGCTTGTAAATGACAACATGCTGTGATTGACAGTGAGTGACAAAATTATCACACATGCATAAATCCAAGCCTGATCACGATAACAGCTTGGCATGCACAAATCCATGCATTATTGCTTGGCATGCATCAATACAGCCTGATCACGATAACGGCTGTGCATTATTGTTATACATACCTATGATTTACTGTGACATCTTGCAAATCACATGTGTAACATGCTAGATCTTGCAAGTCCAGTTCTATATCGAAAATCCAAATAGTGTAAGATGCCAATCTCGATTGTTAAGACAGGAATTAGCTCAG
Source organism: Cymbomonas tetramitiformis (assembly GCA_001247695.2). NCBI lineage: Eukaryota > Viridiplantae > Chlorophyta > Pyramimonadophyceae > Pyramimonadales > Pyramimonadaceae > Cymbomonas > Cymbomonas tetramitiformis. Next base: position 21,885 of record LGRX02009449.1, on the reverse strand, counting down.
TTGTCCATGACGGAGGATTTGGGATTGGACAACTGTTCTCCTGTTAATCAGAGATTGGATATGCATCGGAGCTACTTGTGAAAATATACCAATTAACGCATCATTCATCATGATGAGATGTACAGAATTACAGCAGTATACTAACTATATTGATATACATCATACTTGTTATATGCTGTCCAGTGGTATACAGACGAACCTGTATGATTAATCTATATCAATTTACTTAAGCGTACTCAATCAGCAAGTACATGTACAATATATAGTCACTGTGTATACCATCTGATGGGATCACATCAGAGTATACCACCACTGTAAAACTATATATAACAGTACTCACACTAATATTTATCAAGGAGCGGTATCGATAACTCGATAACTCGATAACTCGATATATCGGGAATATCGTATCTGTCGATATATTTATCGCAATATCGCGGATATCATATCGTATCGATGACATTTTTGAGAATATCAGCATCGGGCGATAACAAATTTGCGGTTATCGGTATCGGTCGATAGGATTTTCGTAGTTATCGGTATCGGTCGATAGGATTTTTGCCAAAAGGTTGTCGACATATCGAGAAGGGTCAAGGTCGATATCGATATATCGGGCCATTTCGAGCGTATCGCGGCGAGAACGGCGAAGTGATTATCACTATCGTCACTTCGTTATCGCTATCCGCTATCACTGTAATCTTGCGTTGAATCGTCTTGCATCGTGCAACGACCTCTCCTGAATCAATCCCAGGATCGATTCATACCGAGATATATTCATATCTATCCTAGGTTTATAGGTTCATCCATTATTTTCATTGGATTTAGTTGTGTTTTCAAACAAAAATAGAGGCTAAACGATAAAGTGGGCCCTTTAAACCCCATCGAGTGGACCTCGTGCCGTTATCACCTGGTTATCACTTGTGCGCGTGACGCGTATGAGGCTGACGGGAAGCCCAAGAGCACACCTCCGACAGCCTGCGGTGAAATCTGCGCCCGAAGCTCGCAAAAGCTCAAAGCTGGGAGATTTTCTGATGTGTATTTTTATAATAGAGGTTGACATTCATTTCTTGCAGTGTTGTGCCTTCTAATATCGATATATCGGGATATCGATGGTTGAATTTTGGAATTTTGTTATTCATATCGGTCGATAGCATTTTTGCAGTTATTCATATCGGTCGATAACATGTTTGCAGTTATCGGTATCGGACGATAGGACTTCGGTAGTTATCGGTATCGGTCGATAGGATTTTCGTAGTTATCGTTATCGGTCGATAGCTTTCTTATATTTATCGAAACTTGTCGATATTGATTTTAAAATTCGATACCGCTCCTTGATATTTATGTTAATGCTTGTTGAAGATATACCGACATTACACTGAGTCAGTAGGTGTATATGATCAATGTATAATATCAATATCCCATGTATGATGCATAGATGCCATCCCACAAACACATGTGCGTGTGGGATGTCAGTGATGGCGATAGATATGGGAGCAGGATCAATCCACATGCTGAAGGGCTGGATGGAGAATATCTCCAGACCCGAAGGCAATATGCAGTACTCAAAAAACAGCTGGTCACTGTTGAGTACTGTCCATGCCCTTTCATTCTATCGCTGGAGCAACACCATCATCTACTATGCATTTTGACAGTTGATTCAGAACCTGATCACTTCAATGCATATCTTAGTAAATCTCACAGATCAGAATTTATCTTGACACTGATATAGCTGATAGAGGTTAACTAAACAGACTCTGCTCTGATTATCGTTCAAGCATTGTTCTGATTTACTTAGAGACTGGAGTTATCATTTTGATACACTTCCAGCGCACTGCCATATGCCTAAGTAAATGATATCTGACATATCACTTAAGTGACTGCAAGTCACGATTGATAACTCTATATATATGTATTAGGGTGTGGTCTATATATCATGGGTTTCAATCAGTAAAACCCCAAATAATGGCTATGCACATATCTTCCCAGAACACCATGAAAAATATCAATTTCAATTTCTTGTGTGCAAGTGAGATATATTACAGAGTTGTGAAAGATGTATACATCATAGTATACACTGGGACTTATATACATATATAAGCCAAAAGTGGCAGTCTGGCAGAAATAGGTGAAAATCTAATACGTTAGTTTTCAAATCGATTTTTGGGGTCCAATTTTTCGCGGATTCCAAATTTATACCTATTAAGGTACCCGGAAAAAATAATGCCACGAAAATGGAACAGTATAACACCCTAAAAATCTTGTGTAAAAACATAGGGGTGTAATATACACCTCAGAGATCACATAATAAACAGTGACACACTGAGTACAGTTTTGCTTATTTCCTTCAAAGAAAGATGCATACTGCTCAATTTTGATATATATAAGTGTTACTGATACAATGTAACACCCTACAAAGTTACTGCAGGTGATTAGGGTCACATTTACCCCTGTAACCCTCCTAAAATGCCACGAAATACTAGTGAAACGCACTGTATTTGGCATTATGGTCATGCTGAAATCAGCACGTACATGACTGATATTTCGGGCAACAACCCAAGAACTGTAGGGCAACATCCCAAGAACTGTATAGCTGCTTCCTATGAGGATTGCATGCTACTTGATGAGGTATATAGGCACTTGACAACTGCCTATGATTATCACACTTCCTTGAGGGGGGAAGAAATTTGAGGAGCTGGTTCAACTTCGGCTGAGACCAGATAGTGATGTGCACGGCTTGCTCGTTTCGCGTATTTGCACGCTTTAGGAGCTTCCCTAAGGGTCGAACTACTTCGTCAAAAATCTGCCTCGGAAATCTTTTTGTCTCTTGAGTTACCCTGACACGCCGTTTTCCAGATAAGCTACGGAAAAAACGGGCCCGCAGGTCTACAAAAACCGGCTTGATGTCCACAGGAATCCTACCCCCCCATACTTTCTCGTCGCAAGTAAGCCATATTTTTTCGGCAAGTGTGTTGGCACTGATATTTTGACAGTGCTCAGCTCGCTTGTCCAAGATGCATTCGATGCAGTGGTGGTTCATCTATGTTCCCAAAATTCTGCCCCACCGCCCGCGCGGACCCTCATCGGCACAACGAGTTAAAAAACATGAAATTCAGACTTTCGCGCTGAAATATCAAACGGCGGAAGTTTTGAAAACATATTTTGAAAACATTTTCAAGCATGAGTTCCAAGGGTCACCGCGTTTTTTATGACCGCCATCTCCGTTCTGCAACACAAGACACGCTAAGACGGACACGGCGCCAAGAGCACTCACCAGTCAAAATCGTATCTTGAAGTCTTGAAAGCCCACACAGTAGTTTCCAGGGCAAAAAATAATCAATATATTACCTAAGAAACATAAAAACAACGAAGTTTCGCGGAGCACGGTGAGGGCAACAGGAGAATTTCGCAGCGCCCCCTCGAGCCGCGAGGACCGGCTGGAGCAACAAATTTTCGGCTAACAATAACACGGTAACGCGCGTCATCGGGATTCCTTAACTAACCAACATGACATGTCATCTAGGTGCCATGTGGAGTTTTAGAGGCTTCAGAAGCTGAATTTTTTCTGCAACAAAATATTTCAACTGGCAGCGCAACTATGTTCGAGGAGCACGTTGAGCCAGTTGACGAAAACAACGACGACGAGTCCTACCCCTATCATTCCGACGATCACGACGCGCACAACTCTGGTGGTGCTTACGAGGACGAGGCTGACCCCTCCGATTGCGATTCTGGGGACCACTACGACTCTGGGTCTGGAGGTGCTGGCAGCGACTCCTACGGTGGTTATTCTTCTGAGTCGTCTTAATTTCTATACGGACAGGCAGAGCTTTTATTTCGTGTTTCGACCACTAGCTGCGATGGGGATCTTTCCGATGTCTTTTGTGATTCGAGTGTTGATCACTAGCGGACACGAGTTGGGCAGTTTAGTAAGTCGGACCTTTCAGGCATTTAAGACCTCTTTTCTCCGTTCGCAATCGACGTCCACAGCTGAGCCAACAGGCAGCTCCGATTATCCTTGCTTCTTTTCCAATTGGCAGACCCCTCAGGCGGCACATGTACTCGCTGCTGGCCACTAGCCGACAGGAATTTGACTTAGAAACTCACCCGTGTGGGTTAAGCTGACTGGCTATATATCTTGCCTGGCATCCTCTGTTCATTCCGTACAATTGTGATTTGCTAGCCACTAGCTAGACTTCCGTTCTCATTAGATGTAAAGTCTAGTAGCTAGGGTGGTGACTTTCACAAGTTGTAGAGCCACCTCAGATGAGGTGGTGTGTACCGGAATATCCAAGTACACTAGATATCAGAAAGTCCCGTACTCGTGTGGATAAACTGTATAAGATAAATAAACCCTAAGCTAGATATACCCGGAACGGTCTCGGACGGTCTCGGAGTCTAGCCTACCTGTGACACAGCGTGTGTCACAGTACGAACCTACAGATCAGTCAGCAGTCCAGTGTTGGTCCTAGGGATCTGTCATAGGGGCCTGGCCGGGACTCCCAGTCAGGGCTGCCTATACAGATTTCAGCACACCACCCCAGCACTGTGGGTGGTGACTGGCTAGGAGAGTCAGAAAATGTAAAGCTGTAAGTGTAAGGGCAGGAGCCAGGGTGACAAGGCCTAACTGCTAATCTAACTGTGCAATTCTGATACACAAATTAGAACCCTCTACCCAGCACAAGAGCAAAAACTCACAGGCAATTAAGGTCTTGCTAAACTACTGAAAGGCTCTGTGTCAGCAAGTCAAATTGAAGATTTCAAAGGTGTCAAAGAAAAACCATAAACCAGATTGAAGAAGTCTTTGAGGTCACAGGAGTTCTGCACACCACCATGTTGGTGTGCCTCCAGAGTGAGCAAGAAGTCAACCGATAGTACCAAAGTAGTCAGCGGTGGCCTCACGGAAGTCCATCCCATAATAGGAAGTAAAGTAGCCAGCACCGTAGTAGTGCTCCACATCCAGAGGTCCGCTCTCATGTAATGCCATACCGTAATAAAATGCCATGCCGAAGCCCAAATCCGCTTGAGCTAAATCCTGAAATGCTAGCAGGCTCAGAGTGTCAGGAGGCTCGGGCGGCTGAAGCGGTGGCACATCGTGAGCCAACAAGAAACCCTGAGCCGGGTTCACAGAATCAACAAAATCATTCGTAGAGTAAAATGACGGAGCCTCCCAATCGAGATCACCACCAGGCGAAGGCCCCTCCGTAGCCGGTGCACATGCCGACACAGCAGAAGCTGTGGATGCCGAAACAGCTACACCTGCAAAAGAAATGCACAAGAGAGAAAGCATGGCGAGAGCGCCGATTGCCGGCGTGCCAAAGCCTAAAGGCGGCACACCGCACCCGATAGCACCGGCCGGAGCTCGCGGCTTCACCGCGAAAGTACCGTCGGCGAAATCCTCGTAGTCGTCCGTGTCATAGCCTGTCAGGTCAGACGGGTGGACGGCGGCGTGATTCACCGTCTGCACGAAGCCTCCGAACTCACCGCATGTCGCCTCCGTGGTGGTTACCCGCGCCGATTGAGTTGGCGCGGGCCGTACATCCTCCACCTGCGAAACAGGCATAGCAGGGGCCGGCACGGCGGACGCCGATGCCGCCGCACCACCTGCCGGAACCGGCCCCTCCGGTGTGATCCCCGCCGCAGCGGCAGGGCCACACACCAGAGCCGACGCATGCTCCTCAACCGCACTCCCAGGAACAAAGGATGCGTGAGTGTAATGTACCTTTTCTTGGGCGGCCTGGACCTCAGTGGTGAGGGCATCAAGCCGCCGCAAGATGTCCTCGTCGTCCGCGCCGTCGGCCGCAGGCTGCACGCTGAAGCCGTAGGCCGACACATCGATGCCGCCAATCCCGCCCGCGGAAAGCACAGCGGGAGGACCGTAAGCCGACGCCGCACGGGCGAAGGCCTCCGGACCATCATCCGCAGCCTCCTGGAAGACCTGCACAAGAGCCAGGGTGTGGAGACCCTCCGCATCCTCCTCCTCAATAGGAATGCAGAAGGCCGCTGCCGTGGCCGACGAATGCTGGCGCCCACCAAGAGGGCAGTCGCGGTATGTACGCGTGATAGGCGTCCCCTTTGCCCGCCTTGCGGCAACGGTGGCAAAGGGGCTTCGCCTTCATGTTGTCCCTGTCGAACCCCACAGGCGGTGCCGCGTGCACACCCACCCGATGGCCTCGCGGATGCTGCTTACCGCGCGACTGCGGCTGCTGCTGGCGCTGAACCGCGCCCGCACGATTGTCCCGCACGAGCGCCTTCAAGGCGGCGATCTCGTCGAGGAGAACGGCGTACTCAGACGACGTGATAAGCGCGGAGGGCTTACCGCCCGCCCCCAGCGTCTGCTTCTCACGCACTGCCACCCCATCGTCCGACTGCGCCCAGGCCTGAAAGATGGCCACGACGAGGGCCTGACGCGAGAAGTCAACCGATAGTACCAAAGTAGTCAGCGGTGGCCTCACGGAAGTCCATCCCATAATAGGAAGTAAAGTAGCCAGCACCGTAGTAGTGCTCCACATCCAGAGGACCGCTCTCATGTAATGCCATACCGTAATAAAATGCCATGCCGAAGCCCAAATCCGCTTGAGCTAAATCCTGAAATGCTAGCAGGCTCAGAGTGTCAGGAGGCTCGGGCGGCTGAAGCGGTGGCACATCGTGAGCCAACAAGAAACCCTGAGCCGGGTTCACAGAATCAACAAAATCATTCGTAGAGTAAAATGACGGAGCCTCCCAATCGAGATCACCACCAGGCGAAGGCATCTCCGTAGCCGGTGCACATGCCGACACAACAGAAGCTGTGGATGCCGAAACAGCTACACCTGCAAAAGAAATGCACAAGAGAGAAAGCATGGCGAGAGCGCCGATTGCCGGCGTGCCAAAGCCTAAAGGCGGCACACCGCACCCGATAGCACCGGCCGGAGCTCGCGGCTTCACCGCGAAAGTACCGTCGGCGAAATCCTCGTAGTCGTCCGTGTCATAGCCTGTCACCCTACAAATTTAGGAATCGTAGGTAGGGCCATGTTTGTCTTGTATCTACCTTGTGTCTGGATGGCCAAAAACCACGACCAGACATGGCCATGTTTAGTCAGTTTTTCAGCGGCGCAACACAACCCAAGTAAGGCCATGTTTGGTCGTGGTTTTTGGCCTTACTTACCCCTTACTTACCTTGTACCTACCCAATGTCTAACGCACCATACGTACGCACGTGAATGCATGAATCACTTAGACATTGGGTAGATACAAGGTAAGTATGGCCATGTTTATACATAAACAAGGTAAGTAGGGCCCTACCTATCATGTACCTGTACTCAAGTACAAGGTAAGTATGGCCATGTTTATACATAAACAAGGGTAAGTAGGGCCCTACCTATCATGTATCTATATCCAAGTACAAGGTAAGTATGGCCATGTTTATACATAAACAAGGGTAAGTTTGGCCTTACCTATCATGTGTTTATTCTCAAGTAATGATCAAACATGGCCATGTTTATACATAAACAAGGGTAAGTATGGCCTTACCTATCATGTGTTTATTCTCAAGTACTGATCAAACATGGCCATGTATATATCTACCGCATATCGAATACGATGTAAACATGGCCATATCTACCTAGATATTCGGTCTTTCAACGAATAACAAACACATATTAATGATATGCTTTAACACACACATATTGGATATGCTATGTATGCGTTGCATACACACTGAGAAATAAACGTGGTAAAATGGTGGTAAAATGTGGTAAACTGGTGGTAAATTGTGGTAAATTGGTGTTTTACCACCATTACACTAATAGTGGCGATATAAATCCCGTGGGTAATTTCCTATTGGTAACGTGGCACTTTTCTAACACGATTTTACCACATTTACTTATAGCGCGGTAATTATATATTATTGTTTACCATTGCTGTATATAATTTACCATGGTACCCCCCTACGACCGGTAAATTGACCCCCAATGGTAAAATTACCACATATGACCGGTAAATTGACCCCCAATGGTAAAATTACCACATATTACCGGTAAATTTACCACGGTATGACCACGGTTGGACACGTGGCAGGCATGATGCACTGTGATACGGACACGTGTGCAAGATTAGTGCACGTGGCAATCAGGCATGGAATGTTACATAACTGTTACCAGATATGCTAGGTAGGTAAGTATGTGGCTTGGCAAGTCCCGGCCCCGTCCTGGGTTTTGCAAGTAAGGTCACACTAGAAGCAATACGAAGGAGAAAGGAAGGAAGGACGCATGCTGCTGGTTTCTAGCTTGCCGTTGCTAAGGTCTTGAGCATCGTGCAGATTTCATTCCTGGCCAAAGGTAGATGGCGTGGAGGGGGATTTTAAATCCCGGAGGGCGGTGGCAGATACACTTGGTCTCAAGGCGTGACGCCGGCATCAGCAGGGTATGTTTGGCATCCTCGTTCAAGACAAAGACGGCACGGCTGTTCATGCGCGCGTTTTTGATAGTCGGGTATGCCGTCACCATGGCTAGACGGCACACAGCGCAATGTGTGGCCGGGTCCCAGATCAGATAGTAAGCTTCCACGCGGCCGTATTCAAATGCATCGGCTTCAGAGGATGCTAAGGCTACGTTGTAGGAGATTCTGGTTACTGCCCTGGTGTACATCGTGGATGTGAAGTCCTCGTCGCCGTGCCGCATTCGTGGAAAACATAGGACGTCCAAGGCGTCCCGTTCTAGCTCGTATCGCTCACCGTGCATGGCACGCAAGGAAGCCGCCAAACCCGGCAGCAGCCTTCCTTCCGCATCGGCGCTTAGCGCGGATACCGCCACGCCACCGCGGATGATGTGATGACCGACATCCATGAAGTGACACGCGAGCCCCGGGTCATCGCGGAAACCCGGGCCGTCCTCTTTCACCGAGTGCGCGACATAGTCTGGAAGGAACCGGATCCCGGGGTACAAGTGGGCCATGTCATCTACACGGTCTTTCAGCAAGTAGGCGTTACCGATGCATGAATCGATGGCCTTCCCCCCACCGGCTCCGGCACCACCCCCTTCGCCTCCCCCAACAGGCGCTCCACCCATAGCTCGATGTTGGAGCTGACAACGCCTACCTTCTCCTCTTGCTTGCACAAGTGTACCACGGCTAGGCGTAGATTCAGCGTCAGCATGTTCATAGGGCACTCGTTCTCAATAATGACAGCGAACTCCCTCATACGCAGCTCCGCTTGTGCGCGAGCCTCTGCGCGGTCTTCGATTGTGCCGGCGCACACCTGCCGGATGAAATATATCACAGCCTCCCTCAGCTTCCACCAAGCCCTGTCCAACTCTGGGTTGAGACTCTCCAGGACGTCCATGAATACCAGCGGGCTGAATATCAAAATGAAGTTGAGCCAGTCCTCCATAGTGTAGTTCCCTGCAAACAAACCAAGCGTTCCGGGCGACATCAGCATGCCAGGGCTCGTCATGAATACTATGATTACACTTGATTAGTGGGGTCCTGTGATTAATCATGACTTGATTAGTACCCTGCCGTGGCTAATCAAGACTTGATTAGTACCCGGTCGGGTCTAATCAAGACTTGATTAGTACCCTGTCGGGTCTAATCATGACTTGATTAGTTTAATCATGATTTTCGGATATTTTCGGTCGTTCGTTCATTTAGTCATTCTTTGCTCATGAGTGGGGCAAATTTTAGCTCATTGCTTGGAGGCATGTGTATAGCATGTGCATAGCGCGGAGGCATCGATGTGATATCGCGGAGGCGTGTGAAAGCGCGGAGGCATGTAATAATGCGGCGAGATGTAATAATGCGGCACTGAGATGTAATAATGCGGAGCGATGTAATAATGCGGCGAGATGTAATAACGCGATGTAATAATGAGATGTAATAACGCGGTGAGATGTAATAACGCGGTGAGATGTAATAAAGCGGTGAGATGTAATAATGCAGTCTGTGAGATGTAATAATGCGGCGAGATGTAATAATGCGGTGAGACGTAATAACGGGCACATTTTTTGGGTTGCAGCTAGGGTTGCCGAGCGGCCCCAAAGGCATCCTAGAATGCATTGGGGCGGGTAGGAGGGGTGCACACTTGGGCCTAAGGCCAACAGGGGCCACCTTGGTGCCCCCCCACGTGTGCAGAACTGAGGCGCAAGGCCCCTCGAGGCCCAGCCTCCTCCTGGGAGGGTAGGCGGGGCACATTTTTTGGGTCGAAGCTAGGGGTGCCGAGCGACCCCAAAGGCATCCTATAATGCATTGGGGCGGGTAGGAGGGGTGCACACTTGGGCCTAAGGCCAACAGCAGGGGCCACCTTGGTGCCCCCCCACGTGTGCAGAACTGAGGCGCAAGGCCCCTCGAGGCCCTCCTGGGAGGGTAGGCGGGGCACATTTTTTGGGTTGAAGCTAGGGGTGCCGAGCGGCCCCAAAGGCATCCTATAATGCATTGGGGCGGGTAGGAGGGGTGCACACTTGGGCCTAAGGCCAACAGGGGCCACCTTGGTGCCCCCCCCACGTGTGCAGATATTAGTCACCCGACCGACGGCCACATCGCGTCGCGTCAGACTGTCTCTCGACTGTCACGCACGTCAGAGGCCACAATTTGCCACTTTTGTCATGATTAAAAAATCAAGACTTGATTAGTACCCTGCCGTGGCTAATCAAGACTTGATTAGTACCCTGTCGGGTCTAATCAAGACTTGATTAGTACCCTGTCGGGTCTAATCATGACTTGATTAGTACCCAAAAACGTCTAATCATGAAAGTAATCATGATTACGAGTGTATTCATGACGAGCCCTGCAGCATGCATGCACCGTTCAATCAATGGTCGACCCATACAACGGGCCGGCCCATGCACACAATGCACGTAGATCTCGCATGCATGGGAAGAACAGCTTTCCTGCAATCATGCCTGCCAGCACACCTACCTGCATATTGCACCACGTCCTGGTACTCACGGTGCATGTCGTGCGGGGCACACAGCCCTTTGCCGTTCTTCTGTAGCTGCTTTAGCTGCGCGGCGTTGAAGTAGCACGTGTCATCGCAGTTGGGCACCTTGTGGCGGAACATCTTCACAGTACTCTTCACGACACCGAAGGTCATACAGTGCATGAAAGGCAGCACGTATGCCGACATGGCGGTGAAATATTCCAGGGCCTCCAGGGGACCCTTACCGTAGCGCCCGGTCCGCATGGGATCAGCGCCCTCCTGGGTTAGCTTGACTAGTTCCTCGTGATCCTCCTGGGTTAATAGCACCGACGGGTCCCAGGCATGAACCGTCTCCCCGTCCGGTAAATAGCTTTGTGCGATAGGCTTGGCATAGCCTAGGCAATACATCCCACCAGTTGGTCCGGGGGTGCCCTCCCACAGGCTCAGGTAATCGTTGCGTCTGGCAGCCACCGGAGCGAACCTTCCCAGATCGTTCCGCGCAACGGTGTCACAGTAGCACAGCACCAGAAACACACTGAACTTATCATGCCACTTGCCAAAGTAACCATCGTATACTCGGAACGGCGTGCCTTTGTCGTCAGCGTGCCCGTCGCGTAACTCCTTGAGCTCCTTCACGAGGCGCTCTTGGATCACGTCATTGTTCTTCCAGTGCTGCCTAGGGCCCGGAACCACAATTACGAGCCCGGTAAATTCCATCCTAACCCGATCCTGCGAACACCCGCATGGATGCACCGTCAGTCCTCCCTTCCTCAATCACCGGGAAGCCTTCGCAGCCAGACACGCTAGCAGGTGTACAACCTGCTACGGCACGCAAGGCGGGACGCAGTGCACCTTGCATACGCCTACACTGCAGAAGGAGACCAGCAGCAGGGGACCACCTGCATGCGTTATACTGGTTAGCCTTATTCTAGTAACAAGGCACATCGCAACGGTTCGAGTTGCAGATTGTGGCGGCGTGTACCCGAGGGTGCAGGTCCGCGCTCCGCATCGCTCCGAACCTCGTGGACCATCCCCTGCACCGTGCGCGCCACATTCCCACCATTACGCCCGGTGGTGTGTCCCCACCCTCACGTGCAACGCATCGTTTGCACCATAGCGCTGTTCAGGTCAGCCATTTCATTCAACATACATCAAGGGGAGGGGGGGGCTTGGTTGTAGTAGGAGTGCTGGGTGTCGGCTGGACTCACTGTTTGTCGTGCTTCTTCGCCCGTGCGTCATCCTCTCCGTATTCCACAGCCATTCCAGCCCGAACCATTCCAGGTTTCATGGGATCCGTGCTTTCTGTTTCCTGCAGCAGCCGGCCCCCAACCGTGCTGTGCTCGTTGATCCGCGCCACGTGCGGGCTGGTCATGACGCATGCGTTTGTAGGCGCTCTCGCCTGCGTATCAGCACGCATCTTTGCAAACTTCGCATTGCGCATCCAGCGTCGGACTAGCCGTTTCACCGGGAAGTAGAAATAGTACTCCTGCGGGCGGTACACCTCACCCCGCGCCGTACGTGTCACACTGTATCTCTCCTCCTCGCACCACCCGACCGGCACTCCCGCCGCATCCCACGCGATGGGAACCCCGCATTTCTCTTGCGCTGGTTTCTTGGTCTCTGCTGGAAACGTTCTGTGATACTTCGGACACACATGCACTGCGTAGTCCCACACGGTCTCGGCACCAATCAGGCGTAGCATGTGCCAGAGCGACCCCGGTAAATTGGTGTTTGCTCCACCCAGCAGCATCTTCAAGATTTTCATGAACGTGTTGAAGTGCGCGTCTGTCCACTGCTGCCGCCGTTTCATGTCCAGCAAATACCACACAGCTTCCTGCAGCGTCACTCCGTGGGGGCTCGCCTGCCCATGCGTTAGAAGCGGATCCATCTTTTTGGGACTGAGTTCGGCCGACTCTGGCGCGTCCAATGTCTCCACTTTCGCTGGCTCCGGCGCGTCCATCGTCACCGCTTTCCCTGCCTCCGGAGGGTCCACCGTCACCTGTTTCGCCGGCACCGGCGCGTACACCGTCACCTCTGCGTGATGAGCCAGCAGCAAGGCGGCCGCCTCTTCCACCTCGATTTCCATGCCCGCCTTTGCAGCTAGTTCCTGCGAGTGGCCGTCCCCTCCTGGCTTAGTTTCTGTGCATATTCTGCGTGCGCTGCCTGCTCCTGCGCATGCTGCATGACGTACATATTACAATACACACTACATGATGCATCAGAAAGACGCACAGTCGTTTCCACGTCCTGTCCGAGCAGTGCAGTGAGTGTTCCGCCAATGTGCAAGGTGCGGCAGGGCGTACATCGTAAAGAAAGTCCGGGATGGAGAGGAAGTCCGCCTCCGCATCACCACCTTCGTCCGTCTCCTCCACGATGTCTTCTTCCGGGATGTCCGGCAAATCCGCCACCTCCTCCCAGTATGCATTTTCGACTGGGGTGGGGGCATCTTCGGACGACCCCCCTTCCTCGCAATGACTCAATCCCATATATCCCACGGCCCGTGCGTCCGCCAGGTCGTGGTTCGTGACATTCCCATCTGCGCTGGCTCCTCCCACCAGGGTATACCGCATTCTCTTGTTGGGTATCCTCGTCGGCTGAGAATCGTCATCCGCTGTTTCCGCAAACACTGGGGCCGCCTCCTTCTGGTGGCCGGCGGAGATGGCAATGACCCGGTGCCTTTGATCAAACTGAACTCCCAGAGATTGCATGCGGCCTATGAGCACGTCAATCCTTCCCTTGTAATCCTTTCCGGCGCGCCCTACCTGATCAGGTATGCCCAGCGTGCACAAGTCGTCGGGGGTGAAGATGGAGCGAATGCTTGGGCGCTTGATGTCACGGTAAGCGCGTTGCGCCAACTCCAGTAGGCGGGCGTCGGTCACGTGCCGGTTATCACACGCGGTTGGGAGCTGCGCCGTTTGGCACGTGACGGCTTCCCCCCCGGCTCGCCGTTTCCCCCGCGCGCCGTCCACCGGGCTCGCCCCCCCACCTGCTAGCTCTCTGGGGCCCACATGCGGCGGTGCGTAGGTTATCCGCATCCTCTTGTCGATCATGCACCCGAGAGTTGTCAATCTGTCAGCCAGCTGACGGATCTTTGCGCTCTTCTGCGCCATCGTGCTGCACTCCTCTGTGACCTTGCTTGGGATCCATCCGATGTCCACAGCAAACCGTGACACTTTGGGTGACTTGCCCCCAATATGCAGGCTTTGCAGTTTGCGCAGGATGACGGCGTCCTCCAGTTCAGCCATCACCGCGCATACCTGCCGCAAACTACCCCTTCCGGCGTGTCACCGACCTGCACGCAGCACATCCGTTGAGGGGGAGTGGGGGGGGACACCGACAGCACCTGCATCATGAAGGCAGACACCTCGTTAGATGCATCGTTGCTCCTCGCGTGAGCGCCCGATCGATACGCGGCGGTCGCTCGGTGCATGGCGTGTGCAGCGTGACGCGTGCTTAGTGACCGCGTGTTTCCGTCGGAGAACACAAACTGATTTATTCCAAAGATACAATACAGTTCAAAATTGTCTGTTCTAGCCACATACGGTCTTTCACTTCGCATAGCCTACAATCTGCATTAATCGGAAGCTGGTGTTCGTGGTTGACATCCTAAGCTTTCATGCCAGAGGCTTGCACGGTTGCGCGTTTCCTCTGCGGTACAAGTCGTATGCGCCTGCTTTCAAGCTTCTTGTTCAGGAACACTGGTCAGCCAGCAGCTTGGGGTATCGCCAGCGTTGCAATCCAAGCTACGCGTCACCAGATACACCTGCGTGCACACGGCGCAAGATTCGACATTCATCCTCATGTTGCTCATTGCAGGCATCGGCATGTCACAACCCATGCATGCGAGCTGCCTGCGGGAGGCGTGCCCCACTCACCGGCTGGTCGTGGCTCCGCATTTCCGTCCACTTGTAAACCCGGCGGGACCGTGTCGCGCATGCTGAGCAACTTCGGCAGGTTGGACATGCACATTTCTTCCCCGGTCGATGTCCTCCAAAGCAGTCCCTTCTCGCAGATGTGCACATCCGGGACCCGGCACTCGCCGAATTTCGGGATGATCGCCGAGTTGAATGCGTGCGCGTCGAACTCCGCATGAAAAATGGCGAAGTCGAGGAGCACCGCGGGCAACTTGACTTGCAGGTTGGCGCCATTGTCACTGGCCACCGCCGTGCAGTAGTAATCGTGCACCTCAGACCACTCCTCCACCGTTATGCGATGGACAGTCTTGCCGATTGCTCCACTCCACGTCCCGGAGGCATGCTCCACTGAGTACTCCTCGCCGTACGTGGTCGTCTCCCAGAGCTGTGTCTTCATACGGCCCGACAGTATTTTGACAGCGGACTGCGTGAGCTTCTCCGCTTTGCCAGCAGCCACCAACCACTCTACACCGCCACTGACGGCGCGATGAAACGCGCCCTTCCGCGAAATCGGCAGGAGCTCGGCCATTGTTGCTCCTGACACAGTAACCTGCCGAGCATCAGCCGGGCAGGCCTGCTTCTTGCGCTTGTTGCTGCCGGCAGCCGGCGGTCCCTCGTTACGTTTGGATTTCCGGGGTTCAGCTGCAGTGCTCTTTGGCGTGGCGACTGGCACGAGAGCTCGCAGCTCCGGGTTGCTGTTCACACGCCGCCTGAGTTCATTTGTTAGTGGCGTGTTGAGCGCGTCCAAGGACTTCTTGCTAAGCGCTGCGTAACCCGCAAATGTCGCTGGTTGCTGAAGGGTAAACAAGCTCCCTTTCATCGTCAGACTCACTTTTTTGCCCGTTCCCTTCAGCGCGGTGAGGTGGTCCTTAAGGCGCTCGTCCGTGACGGTTTGCAGCAAGGCCAACGCTGCCTCCGGTGTTGTGTCACCAACGGTGAACAGAGCGCCCTTAGCCTCCATCACACCCCTCATCATAGCCATATTCCTGGCTATGTTACCGGCTCGTTGTTTTTCCAGGGATGGCGGCGACGTTACAATGGTCCTCGGACTCCTCCTGACCTCCTGAGCCTGCTGGGGAGCCACCACCTCCTCATCCTCCTCGGACTGCTCGTCCAGGGAGGACCTGAACGCCGCCTCTGTCATGATAGTGGGTAATGGGCTCACTGCCTCCTCCGGTGTGGGCAATGCCCCCGGGGCCGGTGCTGCGGCCTGATTTATCTTGAGGTGTGTTGGCTGCTCCGGCGCCTGGGCTGGGCGCGACTCCTGGGTGCGGGGCTGGGTGGTATGTGCGCCCTGGGGTCGACGTCCTTGCGCAGGGGGGACCGGAACCATCGTCAAGAACGGGCGCAGGAGGTTCAGCGCGTCACATACTTCGCCGACCCATATCGCGTGGCTCTCGGGAAGTTGCGACTGTGTCATGTGGTTGGTATCATCGCTGAATATACGTGCTGCAGGGTCGTACGTCACCCACGGGCACTCAGACAAGTACTTCACCCAGACTCCGATGTCCGCAAGAAAATTGTCCTGCACGTCCGCTGCTACCTGCGGTGGCTGAATCGTACCCGCAGTGCGAACTCCACCCGGGGGTGCATGCGCCGCCACCCCGGCGCCAGCAGGATCCGCCGCTACCTGCGGTGCATGCATCGTACCCGCAGTGCGAACTCCACCCGGGGGTGCATGCGCCGCCACCCCGCCGCCAGCAGGATCCGCCGCTACCTGCGGTGGCTGGATCGTACCCGCAGTGCGAACTCCACCCGGGGGTGCATGCGCCGCCACCCCGCCGGCAGCAGGATCCGCCGCTACCTGCGGTGGCTGGATCGTACCCGCAGTGCGAACTCCACCCGGGGGTGCATGCGCCGCCACCCCGCCGGCAGCAGGATCCGCCGCTACCTGCGGTGCCTGCATCGTACCCGCAGTGCGAACTCCACCCGGGGGTGCATGCGCCGCCACCCCGGCGCCAGCAGGATCCGCCGCTACCTGCGGTGCATGCGTCGCCACCCTGCCGCAAGCAGCAGCTGCCACTGTATGCGGCTGCTGATTCGCAACCGCAGGGTGAAATGCACCCGGGGGACCCCCTGCTACGGCATCAACAGCCTGCTGCCACGGCCCAGGGAATCTCGCACGGAGGACGTTGGATTCCTCGGGCGTGGTCACCCTGAGTCCCGTACACTGCGGATTGCCGGCGATGAACCTGTCGAACTGCAGCATGGCCGTGATGTTCGCCGTTACCTTTGGCGCACAAGCGGTGCATAGTTCTGCCTCGCCGAGGACATCCTGCCGGCAGTTCGCAGGGGACACACACTGCGTTTGAAACCTCTTGTTGAGGTTGCGCATCTTCTGCTTGATCCACTGGCTGCATTTGCCCTTGGCCACCGTGTGCTCCTGGCTCAGAGGAGCCAGCTGCTGGAAAGCCGCGCACTTGTTAAACACGTTCTCAAGGAGAATGTCGAAGTTCCCCTGAAGCCACCCTTCCCCGCCGGGTGAAGCGTGCATGCCCGACTTAAGGCATATACCGGCGTGTATCTTCGGCGCCAGGTGCCCAGGTCGTTGAACTGTTCCAGGAGCCCCACCGGAGCTGGCCGTTTAGCCGCCGTCATGGGTATCACAGGCGGCCAGACGGGGTCGCTTCGTCTTCGTGCCTGTCCCCCCTGCACATGCGCATGACAAACGTTACGCAAGCGTATGTGATACAAGCAAGCATGCCCTCTTGGTACCTGCAACTGTCAACTGGGTAGGCGGTGAAGCAGGCAGGAAATACACGCACCCTCGCCCATCCCTGCCCACCCACCACTCGCAGCGCCGCTGCTCACCCTGTGGCCGCTGATTCGCAACCGCAGATGAGGCAGCATAGGGCATGGCGCCGGGGAGAGCGCCGCACGCGCCACGCGCCTGATTCGGCGCGGAGCGGAGCAGCCTCCAGCAAGCAGGAAATACACCACAGGATTCGTACTCCCAGCTTCCACGGACTTCGCGCACAAATGGATACTGCGTGCGGTCTCCTGAGCAACCTGTACTATAGCGTGCGGCCTACCCCTTAGCGTGCATTCTTATCGCAGTGTATCTATGGGGCTGTTTGCAATCTGCATTAAAATAAGTTCGAATGTTACTGCTAGGGGGCTGCGCCACGCCCTTTCCCCTGATGCGCCTACTAACACGCTATTCATTATCCGGCAGGATGCGCATGTAATGCCCCGCGCAATAGGGATGCTCCAACAGCTTCCACAGCCGTAGAGGTTCGCGGCTAGTCAACACCACACCCTCGTGGGGGCAGATGAACTCCATGGCGAAGGGCGCGTTGTTCGGGAAATCCTCTGGAGTTGGAGCCGAGGCAAGCGGCCAATTCATGCCCGCCAACGGCCAGCTGATGTACAGCTGTATGACGCGGCCCGTCATGTTGGCGATGATGTGCCAGAACTGGGGTTCGTCATACTGCTGTTTCTGCGCTAGGATTTTGGACAGGGAGACATAATGCCAATCTCCATTTGCATTTTGCTGGCCCCGGGTTTCCGCCATGTCAAAGTTGTAATACTCCGGATGCATCTCGTAGAACGCTTGTATGGCTTGCCGACAGTTTTGGACACGCACTTTACCACCCTCCGCTAGTACCTTAGCACCCTCCGCTTGTGGCAGGTGCCAGCCAACGCAGTGGAGCCAACAGTTGCCGTCGCCTACCACGTCTACGGCTCGTAGCCCCGCAGTCCGCAGGTACGCCTGCACATCCGCCATAGTCACTAAACGGTCTGTAGGAGCTGCCTGCACGTCCACCAGCAGCCTCCGGTGTGCTGGCTGACACGCGCCTGGCTCAGTAACGGATCCGAAGCTGCAGTCAAAGGCGCTGTCGATGATATGTCCTCTGTCGTCCCTGGTGAGCAGATGATGCTTGTCGGCGTCGTAGAACCGTCCTCGCTGAACACCAGTCGGGGCAACCGCCCTTGCCTCAGCCATTCTCACCACACCTGGGCTGGTAGGTGTCACCGCGTTGGGGTCGGCCTGGGTGTCCATGGGTTCCGCAGCGGCCGAGTCCGCAGTAGCCGTTGGCGTCTGGGGAGAGGGCCCCACCCGCGGCTGCGCCGCTGCGGTACCAGTGGGGCTGGTAGCTGTCGCTGCGTCATCTGCGCCAGTGCGATCCCACCACCCACGTACCCCTCATTTCAAGCGCAATACACCTAGGGTGTCTGAACTGCACAGCGTCAGCAGGCTGAGCGAGGGTGCACCCACCTGGGCTGGCAGGTGTCGCTGCGTTGGGGTCGGCCTGGGTGTCCATGGGTTCCGCAGCGGCCGAGTCCGCAGTAGCCGTTGGCAACTGGGGAGAGGGCCCCACCCGCGGCTGCGCCTCTGCGGTACCAGTGGGGCTGGTAGCTGTCGCTGCGTCATCTGCGCCAGAGCGATCCCACCACCCACGTACCCCTCATTTCAAGCGCAATACACCTAGGGTGTCTGAACTGCACAGCGTCAGCAGACTGAGCGAGGGTGCACACACCTGGGCTGGCAGGTGTCGCTGCGTTGGGGTCGGCCTGGGTGTCCATGGGTTCCGCAGCGGCCGAGTCCGCAGTAGCCGTTGGCGTCTGGGGAGAGGGCCCCACCCGCGGCTGCGCCTCTGCGGTACCAGTGGGGCTGGTAGCTGTTGCTGCGTCATCTGCGCCAGTGCGATCGGGATCCATGCAGGGAGTACACACGGGCTGCGCCAATCGCGACCCCTCAGCATTTCGGCACGCGGCCGTCGGTCGCGCTTCCCAACGTCCATCCCACACCGCGGGTCGTGGTTCGTCACCCCCCTCCTGCTGTGAGCAGTCACAGCGGACCAGCAAACTGCGTTGGGGACCCCCCTTTTTTGCATCTTCCGGCCCACTGAAGTTCGGGAACTCGCCGTTGAAGTTGTGCGTGAGCTTCACAGCCACGCCCAGCGCGAACTTCATGGTCAACCTGCCTCGGTCGGCAAGTACGGCTGCCAGCTGGTTATTCACCTTCACCGCACCACCAGATGAATGGAATAAGTGCCCCACGTTCCTGGTGGGGATCGCACGATCCATAACCGTTGCTAGGTTTGAGGCCCTGCACGCCTTCAGGATTCCAAAGACCAGACTGCGCAGTCCGGGGCAATGCACACGCACCCATCCGCTGGTAGAGAAGACAGGTGTCCGTCCGCTGTGTGTCTGCGGACCCATCGAATGTCAGCGGTCCCACGCGTGCAGGGACACGCGGAGGATCTACTCTCTGACCATCTCTCCACGTGATGCGGGCAAGCTCTTCCTTCTCTGCCTCCGGCCTCGCATCCCACGCTTCCTTCCCAACGAAGGCTTCCAGCACTTCCCAGGCTAGGACGAGGTCGGACATCTTGAGAGTGGCGTGCAGCCGCGCCTCCGGGGGTGGCATCTTTGACCAGCCTTCCATGTTTTCGAAGTTGGGACATGTGCTGGAGAGGTGCAAAGGGTGCACCACTCGGGGCGCCCCAACCGCATGCTGGTTGCGCCAGTCGTAGCATGGGCCACACATCACCAGACCGGGTTGCTGGAGGCTAGTTCCCTGCAACGGGTCACACTCTTCATCCGCCTTCATGCACAGATCGCAGCTCCATACTTCAGGCAGGCTCCCGTAGCTCCCTCCAAACCGTATTGCGTCGCCGCAAGCAAGGCATTGCATGTGCCATGGCATCCCATACTGGGACAACGTCCCCAGCGGCTCGGCGCGGATTTCGTCGTGCGTGGCGGGGACTCCAGCCTCCGTGCTGATGGCGCCGTAGAGAATTGCGGACATCGTGGCCGCGGTGCGCAGGCCGCGACCCCCACCAGGCACCTCCCCAACCGGGCAAAGCCCCCGATGCACAGTTCTGTCCCCCGGCCAAACAATGACGCTGCCCGGCGGGCCAGCAAAACGGACGCGCCTTAACGGCGTGGCTGACGGAAAGCCGGACGCTGCGTGATCGAGTGTGAAGTGGAACGCGCCGTCCTCGCACCGCTGCCAATGCCTTCCATCTACCGAATCAGGCAGGAGTTCCGTGTAGCTCTGCTCGTCAAGGAACATCCCGGAGGAAAACTGGGTAGGGAAAACTGCCTCCTCGCCGCTCCGGAGCAAGAGGTCAGTGTGCCACATCTGCACCCAGCTCCCCAGGTTGCGCAGGATGACAGCTGGGGATAGCAAGAACTGGCCAACCCCTGACACCCGGACCGCCTTCTGCATGCTGACGTGATGATGCTCAAGCACCTTCCCCCAGATCCCCGGATATTCCGATTTCGCGCGCTCCCAGTCCACCTTCACGGAATACCTCGCCCCTGGTCGGAGACACCGCTCGTCCCGCTCGACCCGCGGGTCCCACTCACGCGTGCTGAACAGGGAAGAGGGCGTCAGAAAATTCGCAACCGCACGGTCTGTAGCTTTTGTGAAAAGCGATGAACAGCGGGGACAATCCTTCACGCACACGATCGTTTCCAAGATCCGCGCGCACTCCGCCTTACAGTCTTCAATCTTCTGGTGGCATACACGTATGCGCAGCTCACACGCATCGCCCAGTGCCGTGGGGTCAACCCCTTCACGCAGGGTGATGCGATGGAGCTTGCAAAAAGACAGTACCCGTTCCCAGGAGCTTCTGACGTTCTCCTCACGGTTCCCCAGCGCGACAGCTTCACGCCGTTTAGTCATCATCGCTGAATCAGCCGGTGATGGGGATTCCAATTCTTCCATAGCCGCCGTCCAGCAATCCAGCAAGTTCACCAGATCCTCAATCGTGCACCCGTGTCTTTCGCACTGGTTCTGCACCATACGAAGGGTGGCCATACACTCAGCATGCGGCCCAGACAAGCAGGCACGCCTTCTCCAGGTCAACCAATACGCAGTCCCCGTTGGACCCGCAGGACATGGGAGGGGGCACCACGTGCATGCCTAGCCCCTCCAGATCTTCGGGTAGCCCCGACTGCACGTGAAGAACCCTACATGGCGTATCCGCATGTGGATGGCACGCCATTGATACCTGCCCAACATACTGCGCCCCGCACCGACCCACCCGGGATACCCCACCCCATCCCACCCACGATTTTAAGCGCCGCTGCTCACTCTTTGGCCGCTGATTCGCAACCGCAGATGAAGCA